>JAVQKC010059345.1:0-12278 GCA_036025475.1 Philypnodon macrostomus
ACCTTCACAACACCATCACAACACCATCACACCACCTTCACAACACCTTCACAACACCATCACAACACCATCACAACACCTTCACAACACCATCACAACACCTTCACAAAACCTTCACAACACCTTCACAACACCATCACAACACCTTCACAACACCATCACAACACCATCTCAACACTTTTCCTTATGCAGTTCTCTCCTGAAACAAACTAAATCAGAATCTGCTCCAAAAGCTAATTGTATTTTTCTCATGTGACCCTTTATAAAATGTGGTTGTTAGATTGAAATCAAAGTAATATTTAACCTTTACTTTTTGAGTGATGTTTCTAATTGTATAATAGGATACCTTACAAACCCACACTGCAAAGCTTTAGGAACCCGCGGGCTGAACTGAACTTGTTAAATTCATTCAGTGTCATACAGGCAGACACTACAGATTTCAAAATGATGCTTCTTCGATTGGTAACCATTAGCGACCAGTTCCACCCATACAGCATACAAATGATTCTTAATTGATTTCACAGTGATTGTTTTCATTGGACTAATGTGGGTGGGGCTTACCCCAAGTTTGAACTGGACTATTTCAAATGCAACTGTAAACAGCGTTTGGCAATTGGCACTATTTCCTTAAGAGAAGACTAAGAGCTGTTTTATTTTGACTGCTGAAACTATTCCACAGCACAAACAGCACAAATCACTGTGTGTCATTTGAGGCAGCTGCACCATAGTAAGGCCAGCATTATTAGCAACTTCGACAGTGACAGTGTCAATGTAACGGGCACAGTTTTGAGACCAGTTAAGCTTATAGTTTTTCCTCTAGCCATCACCTTAAAGCAGCAAGCGGCCCTTAGTTGTGGAATTAGTTAGTGGTCTCTGTGCATCAGACAAGCTGACTCACTTCCTGTTTTTAAGTCTTTTCTTAACACCAATTTTTTTATCTTTGGCTTTTAACCCATTTTGCAATGTTGACTTGATAATTGTAATAATTATTCACCAAATCCAGTATGATCAGGATGATTTCGACATTTTATATTTTATCTGCAATGGAATCACATCTGTTTTTGTCCACTGGCTCAGGTCATAAGATGCAATTAGTAATCACAGAAAGTACATTGTATATGGAGTGGCCATATAATTAGATACTTCTATAGGTAAATATAATCTGTAGTTTTCTGCTGCTAGAGCCCAACTGCTTCAAGAGTGTAGGTATCAAGAAATTCAGGACATTACAATTCAACAAAGTAAAAAGGTGAAGAATCAGACTTCAGAAACAAATGATATATTTATTAGTATATATATATTATTATTATTTTGGTTACTTTTTCTAATGTATGCATATAAAACAATAATACTACAATCAGAGCATATAAAGTATAACCTGTACAGTTGTAACAAGAGCTCACCTCAAACCAGACATCAAACATCAACAAGGGATTTTCTCACGACAAAAATACCACAGTGCAATGTGATGCACTGTGTCAAATGTGCAATACTCATATCTTTAAAATGCATATGGCTTCTATAGAAGAGGTTTCGAATACAGGCTTGATTTTTGTCTTTACAGAGTTTGGTCTTTAAACAGTCCATTAGTAGAGTATGAAACAGTTCAAAAATAAATAGTAAGGTATACATATAATGAGATGAAATATCACCAGCATCTCATTAACAGGCTGTGATGATCAGAAACATCATATCAAGCATATACATATGCATACAAAAACACTGGTCAATAACAATATCTTGCTCACAAATAATTTCTAAGTAGATACAATGAGAATGAATTTGCTCAGTGATCTGTTGAAGTAGATAACCTGGGGAAATGCATAGCCACTGACATTATGGCTAATGTATTACATCTTAATGGTTTTAATGAGGTTCAAGTCATGCATACAGCTGGCATAGGCTTGCACAGGCATTCACTATTCTTTATGTAACATACACTCATTAGCCACTTTATTAAGTCCACCTATTAAGCTGCTAGTTAATAACATGCATGTATTTAGTTATGCAGACATGTTCAAGACAAGGTTTAAAGACAGACAATTGTGGTTTGCCATGAATTTAAACATCACAAGGTTGACGGTGCCAGGTGGACGGTTGAGTATTTGAGAAGCTGATGATCTATTGGGAATTTTATAGCATGTCAAATGTTTACAGAGTACATAATGAAGAATGGATATAGATACAATATCCATGCCTTGAGGCCAGAGAGCAGAGACTGGTTTGTGATAACAGAAATGCAACATTCAGGGGCTTTACGTCATGTACAGCAAAGCAGAACTAAACCAGGCCTAAAGCAGGTCAAAAGCATGGACGACTGAAAAGTAGGTCTAAATTTGGACAAAACAAGGTCTAAACCAGGGCTGTAAAAGCCTGCACTGGGGCCTCTGATCACAACCTTATACCACTGGCTACATTAGCTCAGATCGTTACATCAAGGTCTACATAAAGTGGCAAGTGTAGGAGCACATAAATAATACAAGATGGCAGCATTCTCATATACAAGACATCAGGTTATAGAGCAAGCATTACACAAGTTACAACAATCTGAACTACATTAGGACGGCTGCTGTTGTCCAGTGTTGTTCATTATAATAGTTTTCTTTCTTTTTCTTTGTTGGACTGTGTACAACTGCATGACTCCTCAGCTTGCATGTTTGATTTGAAACAACAGAGACTGGCAAAGTAGTGGCCATTATTCCAACCAGTTTCCCAGGAGGGCCAGGGCATACCAGCAAGGAGGATTTCTAGGTCAAATCAAATTATATTTTTAAAAAACAGAACTATTGACTTAATTCTTCCTCCAGCAATAAATCAGATACCTGCACCGGCAAGAAACTGAACTGAAAGTATAGATTGGGAATTCATTGTTTACTGTATGCCTGCTGTACTAACTTGTCTTGACATTGGAAGTTACTCATTCATATATTTATGCCTGCTTTAAACACCAGCTGGTTTTTAGTCACTAGTGAATGTAATTTTGGCTAATTTGCAGCCATTCAGGCTATCCAGCAAATATGGGCCTTAGGCGGAGTACAATGGCCAGTTAGTCACAGGGCTAACACTGAGATATGGTTGTCAATACTATTTAAAAACTGGTAAAATATGCATGTATGAAATAATGTAGATAGTTTTACAGAGGTGCACAGTGGCTGAATGGTTAGCAAAAGCAGAGGATTAATGAATGAGAAAGGGTTCTTCTACAATGCAGTTTTATCTTGACATGGACATGTCTTCAGTACTCTACATGTCTCCTGACAATGACCCGCTCCTCTTCTTTCCTTTCTTCTTTGGTTGATATTGATTTTCTCCTTCTTCTCTGCTCACATAAAGGAGGCACTTCTGAGGCGACCCGTCCATTGGAGATCAAGCGCTCCACATTAGATCATTAGAGATTCTCCACCAGAGCCAGGAGGCATCAGCTGTGACCTGCTCTTTACGTCTATGAGCGCTGCACCACAAGGACGATCGATCCCATGCACGGCCCCATGTAGACCCTGCTCATTCACATTCCTGCAGTCTCCACAAGCATTTGGATTCCACACAACAGTCCCATCCACCAGGTTTGTGCTAGTGTCACAGAACAGCCCCCTTTATGTTTTATACCAGACCAAAGTACATGTTTAGAACTCCACAGACCTTCTGGCTCTGGTTCCATTTGTCCGGGGGAAAGGAAATTTCAAATTTGATTAGTTACAAGGCAAAAAGCCATTGCACTTGCATTTGTTGATAATGTATGTAATGCTTTGCTCACATCAGAGCACAGCTGGTTGACACAATTACAAAAGGTGTGTCTACATACAATTGTATGCATGAGCACAAATGCATAATGCACATCATTTATGTGTAGTTAATTAATCATTCATACAACTAGGAGAATGTGCTTGATATTAAGCTACAGCTAGTTTTCTCAAGCAATCTATACTATAATTACACTGTGAGAGACCCCAGCATATATGAAGATGTAATGATGTCATTTTGTTTCAGGCCAGAGTATGGTATCTGCACCTTTCCACAGAATCCTGCGACCCCTCCTCATCGGCACATTCGTCCTGGGATGCTTTGTCACTCTGTTTTTGATGTATTTTAAACCAGCCACCAGCTGGCTATCAGGTCCAGTCGAGTCCACAGTGTCTACAGACCGAGTGAAGACCTTGTTTTCCACTCGCAGTGATAAGAACGTGACTACAGTGCTGGTGTGGCTCTGGCCTTTTGGACAGACCTATGACCTGGGAGTGTGTAGCTCTCTCTTTAACATCGAGGGCTGCTTTATCACAGCGGACCGTAACCTGTACAATAAGTCTGATGGAGTGGTCATCCACCACCGGGACATCTGCACAGACCTGTCCAACCTGCCCCCTCTGCAGAGGCCCTCTTTCCAGAAGTGGATCTGGATAAACCTGGAGTCTCCCTCCCACTCGTCCCAGCTGCCAGGGATCGAGAACCTATTCAATCTGACTCTGAACTACCGTCAGGATGCTGACATCGAAGTGCCTTATGGGTCCATAGTAGCGGCGGAGGGGGAGGAAGACTTTGTGCCGCCCAGCAAAAACAAGTTGATCTGCTGGATCGTCAGCAACTGGAACCAGGACCACGTGCGAGTCAAGTACTACAACGAGCTGTACAAACACATCGAGGTCCATGCGTACGGACAGGCCTTTGGGGAGTACATCTCAGACCAGGACTACTTCCCCACCATGGCCAGCTGTAAGTTCTACCTGGCCTTTGAGAACTCTATCCACAAAGATTACATCACAGAGAAACTGTACAACCCTCTGTCAGTGGGGACAGTGCCAGTGGTCCTGGGACCCCCGAGGCAGAACTATGAGAACTTCATCCAGGGAGATGCCTTCATCCACGTGGATGATTTCAGCTCACCTAAAGAGCTGGCAGATTATCTGCTACTGCTGGACAAGAACGAGGACATGTACCTGAGGTACTTCGACTGGCGCCGGCACTTTAAAGTTAAGAAGGCCTATTTCTGGGCTGAGCACACATGCCTGGCATGTGATTACCTGCGCAGGCACAAAGAGTACAAGGCAGTCAATAACCTTGACAAGTGGTACTGGGGGTGATAGAAGTAATGTTGTGGGCTGTGCAGCGAAGGCAGCGTGTTCACTTTTGTCCTTGTAACATGAACATTCATTACTGTACTGTGGGGAGCAGAGTACAGCAGAATACATTCTTTTTCTTTGGGAGCCATATTAGCCTTATTTTGCCTTTTATGTTTATTTTGTTTAAATCATAAAGATATATTCAATGATAGACAAATAGCACCTTTTACCAAACAGTGAAAATTGCTTACGCTATTATCAGTGTGGTCTGAACCAACAAATCACAGACAATGATTGGCCAAAATAACTGCCAGTCAGTTTTGAGTGCTAAAGATATGTTTGACATTCCATTCATGACAGAGTCTATCAGTACCAATGATTTAAACTAAAAATGCACTCTATTTTTAATTTTATTTAAAACCTATAATTTGCTGAACATGACCACTCATGCTGCTAATGTTTTTTATTTTGTGTATGTGTGTGAATTGCTTTTTGAATGGATCATTTGTTGACATTCATGTTTTTTTATTGGTATTACACCGGCACGTTGTAAACTGTAAAGGCTTTGACCGCAGGGACTGGGACTAACTACATTTGAGTAAGTTGAATATTTCTGTCATATTTATTCAAATGATACATCATATGATAAACAGTCTCATCTGTGCTAGTGATGCAGTCACCTATGCAGTGCTCACTCAACTCAAATGTGAAAGTAGTTCAACTGTGTCATTGTGTGTGTATGTTTCTGGAATTATGTAGCTGTCATTTTTCTCTATTTTTGATATTGCACTGCTAACCCAACCGTTACCTAACTGCATATGTACAGTGATAAGCAGTGATTCATGTGTTGTAGATAGCATATGGTGAAAGTTAGCCTGAAGACACTGACAGCAGGCTTTGTGAGAGGAGGTTACTATTTTAATTCTTCATTGTGACATGTGAGGTGTCACACAGTGCTGTGATCCCACGTGGATCTGAACTCCCACTCACCTCATTATGGTGCATTCTCATTTGTAACATGTTATCAATACAATGGAAGCAATGCATCTAAACAATGACAGTAAATCGTGACTGGATGCTTAAGCAAAGGTGCAAGCAAGGCTCCAAGCAACCTGGCTCAAAGAAGACTAAATTCAAAGTCAGTATTTTTATAGGCCTACACTTCATTTTGGTCTCATTATTCACTTTGCAAATAAATCAGTTTTCCATATGTTGTATACATGCATGTAGCTAAGGTATCACGCTGATACACAATTATATAGTTTTGATTATAGACTGAACATGGCAACAAAACATCTCTACTAGCATTTTACTCATTATTTAATATAACTGAACTGGTATTTTCACTAGGCAGTCTTTGGTACAAATCAGGTGTCTAAGCAGCAGGCTACACTCTGAGGCACAGAGGCAGCTTATAGGCTCTATTAGTGTATCGCAAATCTAAAATCTATAATGAGGCTTTGTTTTTTTAGATGAAGTGTGATGTTCCTTTTTAAATTGACTAGTATCACATGTACATCCATACAGAGACAGCACGGTTCCATAAAAACAGAGTGATCCTTTACCATTATTTCTGGTGTGTAAACCCTGTAGCATTAGCAACAGTGGGGCGTCCAACACTGGCTTAGTTCAGTGATGACATTTATATGGACTCACTTGGAAACAGTTGGACAGATACCATGTGTGTTTTTTTTGCTAGAATGTATAGCAACGACATCCCTGTGTGTGTGTGTGTATGTGTGTGTGTGTATGTGTGTGTGTGCGTGTGTGTGTGCGTGCGTGTGTGCGGGCATGCGTCTGTGCGTGGGTGTGTGTGCGTGTGTGTGTGTGTGCGTGTGTGTGGTGTGTGCGTGTGTGTGTGTGTGCGTGTGTGTGCGTGTGTGTGTGTGCGTGCATGTGTGTGTGTGTGTGTGTGCGTGCGTGTGGGTGTGCGTGTGTGTGTGCGTGTGTGTGGTGTGTGCGTGTGTGTGTTCCATCCATAGCTGGGTATTAAACACATATGCATATCAGTGAACCATGGATGTAGAGATGGGGTCATGTAATCCTTGACCATTTTACATTCACCAGTTTCAGAGAAAGTTGATATACAGTACATCTGCATAATGTCAAACGTATTATGTATTGATGTAAAGTGCTGTTTCTGTTGATGAGAGACATACAGTTACAGTTATATACAGTGTGTCAGAGTATGAAGCCCTATCTGCACTGTGCCTCTTGTGGGCAGAGAGAGTAACAGACTCTGGCAAAAAGCAAAGCATGTAAATGAGTTCATGTCATGATGTAGATGCTTATGCAAAGCTTAACAGCAAGTGGATCTCTTAGCCAATCAACTCAGTGGTATGGTACAATTCAGTATGATGTGACACATTTTGGAACAGTTTTCCCTGAACTGTCATATTCTTGTATAGAGGTACTTAAAATGATTTAAATCAACAGCTTACAACTTCATGAAACATTTACATATAGTTGCATTGCCATTACCTAAAATAAAGAGAGAATGAGAGACGTGTGCACCAACTGTACCTGCTGCTTGGATTAAACTGGGGTTAGCATGATCCTGCAGTGCAGTTTGCATGACTATTTTTACACCTTTTTGTTTACTCGTGTTTACAATCACATGACTTGCCAGCATGTCGCTCAATGACCACACCACACAAGTATCATATGTAGATATCTCATCACTGTGTAAAGCCACTGAAAACCATCTCTACAGCGCTCTGCAGCTATTATTAACACACTGGGTATTTTATTGAGCAGAACTATGTCAACATTTTATGCAAAAGAAGGCAACAGCATTTAATTTCAACACACATTTCAGGTTATTATGGGTTTGATATTTCACAGTCACAGGGGCCATTGGTGTAATATAAAATGAAATATTTTTATTAAGAAATATGGTTCAAATGCCATATATAAGATTTGTATATAGTCTGTGCGGTGAGTAGAGACATTAGCTGGATCACAGTAGCCCACTAACACAGATCATGTATGCACACTGGAATAATGGAGAAATCTTATGAAGGGTGAAGAGAAGCTATGTGACATGTATATAACTTTATTGTTCACGTTAATTTAAAATGCAAGTGTTGTGGAAGTAATGCTGGCACTTGAAGCTGTGAAATATGAAATGACAGAGGCTATTAAGGCAAACAAGTATTCAAGGCACTGTATGTATCATGTAAGATGGAAAGGGATTATGTAGTATCACTGTTGATTCTAAAAATGTACACTTTTGCATTTTTATCATTTTACTAATTGTCTTAATGTGAAGTTCCACTAACAGCACTCTCTTCAGAGTTCTATACATTGATCTGGTAATGCTCCCGTAGATAACGCCCGAAGAGAGGAGGTACTCCTAATGATAAGGAACTGCTAAATTAGTAAATTCATTTAATCAATTATTGTTGTGTGACTTTTTTTATGTTTTTGTAAAATTATAACAGCATACCTTAAATATTTCAGCATCTCTATGTTGCTAATAAGTTTTGCTAAAAGGCTTTTTGTTGTTGACAAAGCTAAAGCCCGCCCACTCACGGCAATACTGCCACATGATTGGTTAGCAAAAAAAATTGGTTAGCAAAAATTCAGCTTGCAGGGCACGGTTAAAGTTCCACTGTATCCTCTTATCTTCTTCTTCTTCTGCTTTACTTGCCTTTTGAAAAATGTAAACTTTACAATGTTTAAAAATAGTAATAATTAATAATAATAATAAATAAAATAAACAGTGATTGCAGTATGCCAAAAACATACACTGAAGTGGTCCTGACTCCAGACCTGAGACAAGTTTAAATGTGATTGATGCTTATTGCCAGTTTTTCACAAAGAACCTGATTATATGTATTTCTAGAAATTTCTCCTTAACCATAACATCCATCTGTAGTGGCCACTCTGATTTGATCTATACAAGTTCATTCATGTGTGGCCTTTCTGGTGAACCGTATCAATCTCTCTTTTCCACTAGCACTACTTGACTCTACTCTACTTAGCTCGGTTTTACTCGGTTTGGTTCGTTTTCCATTACTTTTTAGTATTGCTTTATTGCTGCCAGGGACATCCGCACGGCGCCGCTGTGATGTTATCTATATGTGACATAAACAAACACAATGGAGGACCGGGAGGCAATGGTGAAATTTATTCTGACTTTGTGGCTTTTTATCACTCTGTGTAGACACAGAAAATGATACAGACAGTGAGGCGACATACTGTTGACCAGACCGCGTGTTGACGTCACATTTTAGTATCAGCTCGGCTCACTTGGAAACAGGGCTGAGAAGATACTAAAAAAGTACCTGGTACTGGTAACGGGTGATTAGTGGAAATGTTCAAACTGTGGGTTGAGTCGAGTCGCGCAGCGCTATTGGAAAAGGGCCATTGTACTTGGGTTATTTTTTTGCCTGATTGGGTCAATGAACAGTTATAATAGCCACAAAGGGCAATAATTAGTATATTAATTCAGCTATCATTTCTTACAAAAGGTAAACAGAGATGGTTGCATATATGAAATAGCTGCAGGAGAAGCCATTTTACATATTTTTTTTTTTTCAAATCTACCGGTGGTCTTGCAATAATGTGCACGTTTGAATGAAATGAAATTAACAGATGATTATCCAATGCAATTCATGCTACAACTATGCAGCAAGCTAATTGAAGTTGTCAAGTTCACCTATTGTTGCACACAGTAACTTACCACCTGTAGTGTTACTACTGGGGCACGCAGAGTCATAATAATTTAATGGCAAGTAAAAAAAAAGCTGGAATTAACTGTGGGTAAACCATGAAGGTATGCCTAGGTTCTAGAGACTGTAAATGTCAGAATATATATATTTTTTTGTTCTTTTGGAATATACTATTTGTAAATCCCAAACTACATTTAATCCTTTTAAATGCAATGCTGTTACAGTCGTAAAATGACATTTTATTGACAAGATTTACAGCCTTTGTTTCAAGGTGTTAATGTGTTGTCGTTGGCAACCGACTGTCGAACCATTGCCAGAATGCAGCAGCAGCCATCTTTGATTCCTTTGCAGTTGTGTGACCCACTGTGTCTTAGATGAAGCTATTATGAGTTCAATATATGTCATCCAAATCCTCAGCTGTCTGAAACTGCCATCCATGGCTTAATATTGTACAGTCCAATCTCTTGTTAAATGTGCTGGTGATTTTAAGAACAAATGGTATGTTTTTGTCCGTGTTATATGTCTATCATCCTATTTCTCTCTTTTTGCACAAAACTGAACTAAAGGGGGTCTGGATCCCCTATTTCTGAGTGTTTGGTCAGTGTGGGAACTGTGAGACTATAGCACTGATATTGTACAGAATGGTCAGTCCAGTCCGAAGACCATGCTTGTTTTCTGCCAGTTCACTGAAGATGGTCAGTGACTCAATCAAGTTTTTGCCAAATCATTGTATTTGCCAAATGTTGTGTTTTAACTGTAGATGTCTGATAGTGTCAAAGAAAATAAAAGATATGGAGAAAATATAAGTCAATTGTTTTTGTTTTTTTACTGTTGACATTGGTGTGCATGGTTTTATTTACAAAATGTGAGGCTTAGGTGCTCAGTGCAAAATTCTGTAATATAAAGTAATCAATTGACCTTAACTTAAATTCAGTTTCCTGTAGACAAGAATATGTATATGTATATAAGAAGCATCATTTAAACTCGTTTCTGTACAGGTTTGGTGCCTGCTCCACACGAAATGGACTTTCCACAGGGGATGCCCACCCTGCCACTGTAGTCTGTAATGCAGAGCCCTGGTATAAATAGAGCTTCAAAAGCCCTGATAAGTGATTGATGAGTGTTCGACTCCTTCAGCTGTCGTTGGTTACTCCTGTATACTCTGCCATTAACAGTCATCTCTGGTTCTACGGCGATGACCTAGCAACCATACTCACACTCATACTGTAGCAATCAGCGTGTCTATTAGTATGACTCATATTGACTCATATCAGGTTGTGTATTTCTGTTGAAGCATTAGACTAAGTGCACTTATAAACCAGGGTGTTGGTGAAGTAACAGCATTTATCAACTCAAGGTCCACTCTGTACCTCCTTTTAAATATGATTTTTTAGCACAGAGTCAGATCATAAATAACTTATTACATCTTATTACAGATTGCTTTTCTAGGTGCCACAGATGCCCCAAAGCAGACAAATGGAGACGTGGCAACCTTTCAAACACACCATAGCACATTCATACATAGGCAAGGTGGGTAAAGTGTCTTTCCCAAGAACACAACAACAGTATGAACGTGCGGGGATCAAATCTCCAATCCTCTGGTCCACCTGAGCCACTGCCACCGTATAAAATAGCACTATATGATAAAACAATCTCTCATCGTCTGGAAGATATTCCATCATGGGACAATGCGTAGTGATGCTACCCTTTTGTGTGAGCCTGGTGACCACTCCCATAGACATATTATTTTGATTTAGTTGTCTGCAGGCATACATTTTAAAAAGCTGCTGTACATAGAGTTGCTTCTTGAAGTGAAAGCAGGTACTGGCGGTAAATGGCAAACAGACATCTCGCTCCTGCCTTCCTCCGACATGGTGACTCATGAGAACTGAGCTGGGGGTCTCCCTGAAGGGGTGTAAGGTTTTGGGAGCCCAAAGACTTATTAGATTGTATCTTGTGCCGACCCCCTATGTGAGTATCCAGTTCAGTGAAAGTGGTGTGGTGAAAGCATATGTATCAGAGGGCCGTGTTTGTATGAGCCCTGTCATTAAACGCCGGCCCCGCCCCTCTGACTCCCCAAGCTAATGCATCCCACTTATGCTGTCATCGCCATGCCAACCAGCTGTCAGCTTCAGGGCTGTGGGTCTTTTGTGGCTCCGAGAGATGACACTGTCTATGGTCTACAACAAGTCCCCACCAGGAGCTTCTATTCTTTGTCACACAGATGTATGCTGAAATCCTCCATGACACCTCATTGTAAAGACTGAACGCATCAATGAGGTTCTCAGTACATTTTAGAGAACAATTTTCTGGACAATAGCAGCAATACAAACACAGAACAGTGAATATAGAGTAGACAAATGTAATATGCAATTCAATGTTTACATCCCTTCAGCAAAACCATCCAGTCAAAATTGCTCAGAGAAAAAAAAATGTCCATCCATCCATCCATCTTCTTCCGCTTATCCGGGGCCGGGTCGCGGAGGC
Source organism: Philypnodon macrostomus (assembly GCA_036025475.1). NCBI lineage: Eukaryota > Metazoa > Chordata > Actinopteri > Gobiiformes > Eleotridae > Philypnodon > Philypnodon macrostomus. Next base: position 12,218 of record JAVQKC010059345.1, read on the forward strand.
AGCAGTCTAAGCAGGGACGCCCATACTTCCCTCTCCCCAGACACTTCCTCCAGCTCCTCCG
>JAVQKC010059360.1:0-24584 GCA_036025475.1 Philypnodon macrostomus
AGTTCGGCGTCTTTATGGTATGCACCTGTGTGCAAATGTTGAAAATGATCCGACAATTCTTTTTTGAGTTATCGCGTTCACAGCTAGGATCTGCGGACGCGGACGCGGATGAACACCGATGTGATTCCACACTGTTTTCGCCGATATAATTAATGAATATATTTAATATGAAAGAAACTCATAATATCATCAGATGTATAACATAAGTTGGTTGTATCAGTCAGTCACCTGGTCTTCAGTGAGCTGCTCCTCCTCTCCCTGGTCCTCGATCACAAACTCACTCTTCAGTTTCTGATACTCCTCCTCCTCTCTTTTCTCCTGCTCCTCTTTGGCTCGACGCTCCTCTTCCTCCTGTGGTTAATATATTTGTTAAAAATTACACACCAATTTTTAGATTTGAGATCTGTGTTATATTTTCTGCAGTTAGAGATGGGACATTTGACACTAAGGCTTCGAAGGCTGTTTCACTAACATGAAGCAGTGAAGCTTCAAACTACTGTGTTGAGGCTTCCAGTCCCCCCATTCGCCATCTACTGGAAAGAACTGGGAATTTGATTCATAAACCTTTGTTGTTATAATTGTTACTGACCACAGGATGTCACTGGTAGCCAATAAATTACATTTTGAAAAGTCAGTCTTTGAGGCTTTGAAGTTTTGGATCTTTTTTTCAATACAATCAGAAAGAAGCCTCAAAAATGAATGATCTGATCTTAATCTGCCCATACACACATAAACTATTGTGGTCATATATGTTCCTGTAAATATTTGTCCAGTAAAACCTCATATTTAAGAAAGCATTTGGTACATGTTCTGTTGTAACCAGGCTCTGACATAACTTACACATGGTAGAAAATGTATTATGGCCAGTCCAGTTTCTGACACCAGAAGTTGTCTCTAAGAATACTGTTGAAACTGATAAAGCAGAAGATTGACCTCTTTGAGTTCTTTCTGCCTCTCCCTGTCGTCCTCCTGTCGTCTCTCTTGGTCTCGGAGCTCCTGCATCCTCTTCCTCTCCTCACGCTCCTCCATCTCAGCCTGAAATATAACAACACCATAAGTCACCACACATGTTTATATATAGCTTTTAATCATGTGAACCCACCTCTCTCTGGGCTTTCTTGGCCTGTTTCTCCTCCAGTTTCTTCTGTTTTTTGGCTCCCATTTTGACGGTGGGCTGTGAACTCTGTGGCTCTGCGTCTTCATCATCCTCATGTTCATCTGAAACAACAGCAGCAGAATATTTTAGGAGCAATGTCAATCTATTTTCTAATTCCTAAAATCAAAAAAAAATTTATGTTACTATAGCAAGTCATCAAGTAGAGACCAGTTCATAATGGACCATAGTGGACAATTGTAGGGATATGTTACAAATGGAGTGAATGGAATCTGATCATCTCATCATTAAGTGATCCACAAATGTAGATGTTAATGCTGAATGCTTTTAATAACACAACCATCTCCATCTTTTATTCAGGCTTGGGACAGGTAAAAGGGCGGCACACAGGGGGTATTGAACTAAAATGATCGCAACAATAAATCTGTATATATATCCTCTGACCCTGGTCAAGCTGTTCTCTCTGTTGTCGTCTATGGGTCATTGCAGCATTCATGTTCCTCCTCCTGCGAGGCATCCCGGCCCCTCTGTCCTCCGGGACCCTCTGAGGGGCCGCTGCAGCCTGAACCACATGACGGTGATGGTCCTCATCAGCTGGAAGAAGCAAGAAAACAACAATTACTCCATATTTAAATGCTTAATGCTTATGATTTATTATGAATTTATATATAGTATACAAGAGTCAAACTTACATTACAACATCATTTTAAAATAGTATTAGGATATGTGAATATTTAATAAAGGTGGACTCTTTATAATTACTTTTATATAACGTGATGTTGAGCAGAAACTGACAGCTGTTTTGGTGACGTAGAATTAGTATTAGCACTGCACATGTGAGCTAATGTATAACACATTATTATTATATTTACCAACGTACGTCTCAGAAATCTGCTTTTAATTAACGAGACCCGTGATATGTAGCTCTGTCAGTCTGATCACAGTGCAGTAAGTAACTAGTCAGCGTTATGTTCAACTAGTTTAGCCATTTTCAGATTAGCTTAAATTGTCATACCTTCTTGCGTTCTTCCCCGAACCTTCACCGCAAATAAAATGAGCACGATAAGAATAACTGCAGCAACGACATATAATACAGGGTCCATAGTGCTTCTACAGTCACAACTAAAAAATAAATATAGAAAAATAGATCTTTAATAGAGATGAGCCATATTGTATTGAAGTACTACTACGCATGCGTGAGGTCTTGTTCTTAAGACTTCCGCAGAAACCTGGAGGAGAGTGCGCATTAGCCCCATCTACTGGAAAAATGCGTGCATAACAATATTTAATTTAATCATTGGCAAATTTCTATACATTTTTGTAAACGTATAGGATAATTTTATCTTACCTATTCCTTTATTATATTATTTTGTTATTATTTTCAATTCTTTTTTAGTGGTAATGCAGGAGTCTGCTTTTTATTAATTACAGGTCCTAGTTATTACCACCAACACAACTTGTTAGTACTACTACTAGTAGTAGTAGTGGTAGTATACATTTTGTACATTAACCGTATGACAAACATATCTGAATCTACAGTAAACAGTAGGTGTCAGCAGATTTGCCCTCTCTTTGTCCTCCTCATTGTAATATGCAGTTCAATTTATCCCCAATAGATGCCAGACAAGACTCCATACAAAAGTACAGTATACAGTAAATGTGCCGAGTAAGACAGAAGAGGTCACTTTCAACTAATGTTAATGAAAAACTATGGCTTTACTATTGCACCATTTAACTCACAAATGAGCAATTATTTTATAGGCAATATAATGTCTCAAGATGAGTAATGTACTTTTAGCATGAAACTATTTACCATTAAGATAACTAGAACTGGCATTTACTTGGTATGGTATGCCTCTATATCAGCCCTGTGACTGACACCCTGCCTAAAGCCCATAGTTGCTAGGATAGGCTCCAGTGAGAAAAAAAGAAAGAAGATGGAGGAATGATTTTTCAAAGTAACAGTCATTTTAATACAGATTTGGAGTAAGCCAGTCATTGCTATCGGCCAGCGCACATGAACAATACACTATAAACCATTAGCATGTCTGAAGGAACTCAAATATGCTGATGGATCATATTTTTGTATTGTGCTGCGTCATGAGTTGTCGATGTGGTTTAGCCCCGTTCTGCACTAAAGGACAAATCAAAGTCACGGGGCTATTTAAAGTATCAAGTCTACTACATGATGTAACGGTGATATCATTAGCTTAATGCATTTAAATATACAGTTGGCAGTTTTGGATACACTTCATTTTGGATGTAGTGGGAATGATATTTTCTGGGATAAATAGCTATAAATGATGTATCCCCTTTAAATATTTTTATTTTTATTATTAAAATCTAAGTGAAGAAAATGAAGTCTTCCACTGATTGCAAGAAAATGTCCTTACCTAGAGCCAATAGGTAAAAGTGAGTCCCTAGTCTCCCAGGTATGCATTTCTGGGTTTTCTGAGGCCATATGTAAAACTAGGTCTCATCCAGGTACTTGATACTATTTTGTGCACACCATAGGAACTTGAATAGTCTTCCATCAGCAGTTTTCACACTCTCAGCAGCAAAAGTAGAACAGCCACTTCCTCCTGTCCAGGTGAGGGAGGACACAGCAGCCACAGCACCCACACCAAGCACCCATGTCCTGTAACAGGACACGTATGTACAAACGTGATGTTAATGAAATAACACAATTGGTGCTAAGTCTGTAAATGTAGTAAATTTAGAATGGTTTAATAATTGTTTGCTAATAGGCCAATGATAGCTCCAGAACAGGTGTAAGTTTGCTTTAGGTTTGATTGTTTCTGAGTCTGCATGTCCTCCCCGTGTTACTGTAGGTTCTCTTCCTCCCACTGCCCAAAGACATGCATGCATAGGTGAACTGTAGAATCAAAATGTCTATGTTTTTAGGCAGTATAATATCCTCTGCACAAAACAAAATATATGTAAAAAAAATCAAATAAACCTGTTTACCTTGAAGGCTTAACCTCTACAAAGTGTTCTGAAAGGCCTGTGGTTCTTGTGAAAGTTTAACAGTTAATATTTGAGTCTTCTTACAAGTGTTAATGCTTCAGGGAATGTGCTGTGTCTTATAGTGGCTTTTATGCTTTGCACTTCTTTTGTTTTTGTATATGCATATGTGTTAATAAAAGGTATTGCTTATGTAATGCCTGCCTATTGTGTATGGTATCTAGTGCAGATAAGGAGACATCAGTTGAAGGACATTGTGCTGCAGTATTGCTCCTATGTTCCTCACTAGGAGACGCCACATGAACTACCACTACAACCTAAGTGGTCCGTCTGACATAGACAGGACCGGAGCAATGTCCTCTAGAGGTCACAGAGGGCACTTGTACTGTAAAATTGTTATATAAGTTATATGTTTGCCATAAGGGGGATATATTAAACAATTTGTTGGGTATTAATTGATCTCAGCAAACCATTCCAGGGATGTTTTTGATGAGGAAACAACACTATATACATTGTAGAAAGCTACAAAATGCTCCCTTATAAGATACTGACACCAAGATATTTCTCTGTACTAATTTTTACAGTGTGGCATGTCATTCCGGTTAAGGGTTGCTTATCCCCTATGGACCTTAGGTGTGGTACACTCTAGACAATGGCTAGTTGCAGGGCTATCACTTCAACCATTCACCATCACATTCAACTAGGGGCTGTTTAGATGAGTAATAAACTAGTCTACTTAGCATTTCTAAGGTAAAACTGGTTAAGTTGGTTTAAAGAAAGATTATAGTAAAAAATGTACAATGTAGGTAGTAGGGCTCAGGTGTAGTGGGTACAGTAGTGGCTATAAAAGGAAATAGGAGGAGTGTATAGGGTAAGAGGGGAGGGTGTAGTGAGCGTTCTGCAGCTGAGGGCTCAAGGTGACTCCTCCACAAGAGATCTGTCCATCGGCCCATTCATCACACAGCACACAAGCAGGCTCCTGGAAAATACTCAGAAAATCAAGATGAAATTTAGGATAAGAAAACAAAAGGCCAAATAAATAAATAAATAAGGTGCAATATGTTAATTTTAATCTAATGATCAACCAAAATAAACATAAAACATAAAATTGTAATTATTAAAGTATTATTATATTATTCACATTCACACAAAGAAAGGTGTGATGCATAGAACTGCAGTTTGTATATTCACCATTAGATGTCGCCAAAATGACCCATCCTATGAAATACTATGTATACTTTACAGTCACCATCTCAACTGTGTATGATATGACAGACTAGTTATTATCAATGTCACTGAATATTCTGTGGTCAAATGGTGAAGGGCAGGGCACCTCGGAGTGTCCTTCTGCTTTAGACTGTGTGTTGACAGTATGTGATCTGTGATCCATGTCCACATACCCCTGTCGTCACAATACACACCGTCTCCTCCTCTGCCTCTGCTGTGGGATAAACACACAACTCCCAGTCGTACACACACATAACACACATATATGCACACAGTAATTCAACATATCTGCCCTCTGTGGAGTAACCGTATACAATCTTGTAGCAGGAAGTTAACATCAAATTCAATATTTTCATGTTGTTTTAATTATTTGACATAGCCCTTAACTACATTGTATCTATCTCATTAAGTACAATGTATTACACTGTGTAACAAACTGTAATAACATGTAACTACATTGTACCTAACCCTAACCCCAACCCTAACCTGAACCATTCTGTATGTACAATGTAGTTACGTGTTATTACAGTTTGTCACAGTGTATTACATTGTACTTAATGAGGTAGATATAATAAATAATAAATAAATATCACAATCTGCTGTCATGGCGACCAAATGCTATATTTCACAAATTAATATAATAATAACAATAAATATTCATATGATTGAATACATATGAATACAGAAAATACTTTATAGACTATTTAGTGATGGGCATGTAGGAAGCATTATCTATTCTAAACAATCTCTTAATTTAACCCATTTTTCATAAATATGTAAATACAATTTCACAAATACCAGACCCATTGTTGGTTCTCCATCCACCATTTCACAAAAATTCACAAAGAATGATGTCAGGGGAAACAGACGTAGTCCTAAGATGGCACCATGTGGTACTCTGCTCACAGCATTATCAGATGTGTTTGGTATAATCACACAAAGTACAAATTAAAATTCTGAGGTTATGAAACAGAACTGAATGTTGAATGAAGCTTAAAAATTTAAGGTGATTGAAAAAACATTTTGAAAGGCCAAATTTGAAAGATCTTGCATTTGGTTGAAAAGAGTCAATGGACTAAAAGTTGAAAAAAAATTTGCTGATCAAAGATGAAAGATATTGAATTAATTAGAAAAAATGAATGAATGAGACTGGGAGTAGTGGGAATAGTCCTAAGACAGAGCCCTGTGGTACTCCTCCTGTTACTATCAGATGCGTTTGGTGTGACGACAGAGGTGGGAGTGGTGGGGGTGAAGTGTAGTACTCTGTTGACCTTGGTCTGAAGGACACTAGGCGTAGTCTGTTCCTGTCTGTGTTACCTGTCAACAGCCTTTCATATGAGACCACACTACTATAACCACTAGAGGTGAACACTATGTCTTCTACCTCTGCACTAAGAGGAAGTGATCCACACGTGCGTCGCTAATGTCAAGGTTCTTATTGCATAACTAATAATTAAACTAGCCTTTGTAAACCAAGTGGTGAATTATTCTGTAATCAAGGTGTGTTGTAAGAGAATATGTTTCAAGTTCCTCATATGCAACCAATCAAAACAACCTAAAACATCTAGGCTGTCTCCTGTATTTCAGCCCTGCGACTAATTGGGAATTGTCCAGTAAGTAGTTAAAGTCCCATTTTGGCAAAGCACTGGCAAGTAAGTTGGGTAATAAATGTGAAGAAGCTTCTACTGAGCCATTAGAGTTTGATCTATTCTGCTCATTTCTGCTACTTTGGGCCTAAGGCAGGTTGATGGGTGAACACTTAGTCTACTAAAAACGAATCCAAGAGTAAACAAACTAATATTTTTTGTAATATTAAGGATTATAATAAGGATTTGGTCATTAGAAAGGGGTCTTTGATGGGGGAGGGGTTAGCGCTCTTGCCTCTCAGTGTGGAGGTTATGAGTTAAATCCTGAGCTGCCTGACTAGCCACAGATCCAGGTTGTCTCCACCTGAGGCCCATAGTTGCTTGGTTTCAGTCACCTGCAACCTGTAATAGAAATAAACAGAAGATGTATAATTAGCAGCAAAATGAAATTATTTTAGATGATACAGATTTAAGAAAAACCAAGGAAGCATCTGATAGGTCCAGTTCAAAGAGTGTATTTCTCGATATGAGGTGATGTATTAGGCTCAAATATTAACATCCACATGAATGATTGTGGGACGGGGTGGTAAACTTTGTCCCGGCACAGAGGAAGGCACAATAGGATTAATCTGTAACCAGTTTTTCGCAACATTTTACTATTCTTCACAACCGGACAGAGGAGAGAGAGCTGTCACTAGATTGTGCTGTGGTCTGTTTGAATGAACTGTCCTGTAGTGAAATACATACATGCCAACAAAAGTACGGTGGCCAATAAGGGACAGAAAAATAAGCCTAACAATAGTTAAAACTTGCATTCTTTAAATGTGAAAATATGAAGAAGAAAAAAAGATTTTAGATCATTTTAATGTTGACTGTGGTCTATATAGTATAAACGGTGCATTTTTTGAGTCCAATTGCAAAGGCTGAATTTACGGTTGAATAGGTTTTTGCTCATCGAAATGACAGAGGGTTAAAACAGAGGCTGAAATCAGGAAGTGTTCACACAATCTTCTTCTTCTGCTTGCACTGTCATGTAAATGTATTATCAGTTTATTTACATTTTAAATACTTTGCTATATTTGAACTCTTCTACTGTACTGTGTAACACTAACTTTTGTAAAAGGCCCCCTATGGACTGGTGTTGAAAATTAGCACATGCACTAACACACTAAAGCAATACATCTGGTTGTCCAATGTATATGTAATAATAATAATTAAATTCTGCAGACAGAACAAAATGTGTACGTCTCAAATTCTAGATCACAGAGCTCACTTAAGATGCTTCGTCACTGACACAGTATACATTTATACTTCACTATTTTTCACAATCAGAGATTACATATCACTGCTTACGCTGCATAATGTATCAATTTACTGTATATGAAACCCACATTCCTTCTATTATTTATTTAATGTATGTACGCGGACCATCAGAATACAGCATAGTCATGGTCATGTATGGTGTTTACTTAAGGCTACCTCAGCCATCTCAGTGTCAGATACTTTCATCTTTTGGGATCAGAGAAACAATCATCATCTACTGGGGGTAGGGTTTTGCTGATTTAAGCACCCTGAGCTGGATAGTGATGACTTTTTCATTGTGGCTTTTTACATCCAGTAAATTGAAAATGCACATAGAACCTTTACTAATATGACCTGGATGGCTGATAATCTTCACAGACACCCTGCCTCATGCCCCAAGTGGCAGTTCAGATTCAATCCCCTGCAATATGAGAAAAATCAAGGATCGAATGAAAAAGCTGCACTTTGCTATCACAACATGGTCATTAAAATTGAGACAATTTTCCAGATGAACATGTAGGAACCAATGTCTTAAGTTATTATGAATCAGATCATTTTGTTTCACAGTTGCCGAACAACCTCCCTACGACCCAATGTTATCCACCATTTGGGAAACGAGTCAAAATTGTTCTAAGGCAAATTTTGCTCAATTAATTATTAACAATTCACTAACAATTGATTTCAGGGAAAACACAAATAGTCCTAATATAGCACCCTGTGGCACTCCTCCTGTTCACAGTAGGCTAAAACAGTTTCATCTGATTAATTCGTTGAACATTTTTATATAGAATTTCTTCTCCAACTAATGAAGGGCTTGAAGATTGAGAAACAATATGGTATAGTCTAGCGGCGTGTCTTACTGGCTGGGTTAATTCTGTGTAATCAGAGAGAGTTAGTCTTTAAGTATATAAGTCTAGAAGTCAATCAGGGAGAAGAATCTTGTTTTTTTTAGCAATGATGGTATGGTAGCCCTGCTGGGACAAGCGTTCTATAAAACCAATAAATAAGTATCCTTTAAACATGTTTCACTTTAAGTATCAATTGAATTTCATGCAAATGTTGTGAAAGTTATTTAGGACCCCAATACATTAACCACCGCTTACATTCCTTTCCCAGCGCTCTACACATTAACCTATGTCTCTGAGATCGGCCATTTAACCTTTCCATAATGACCCTCTATCAATTATTGACCCAGGGGGCAGTATGGAGCGGCCTTGGCAGGTAAGTCACAGAAGAACAAGAGTGGGCGGAGATTTACAACGTCACGTGATGGAGAAATCTTCAACCGCAATAATTGCATGTACATGATACCGTTGTGCCCTTCGCCCTCTGTAGAAGTCCCAGAATAGATCTGAATTTTTTGCAACATTGATATGAATATGAATGTGAGCAGAATTGCGTAAACAATGTGTCACTTATAAACAAAAGCAATACAAACTGTTTCCATCCGAGTCTGTGGTATTTGAGTGGAGGCTTTGCGGTGAATGGCATAGTACAGTGCAAGTCGTGTTTTGGGTGTATACATGGATACAGTGATGCCAGATTTGAATTTTGTAAACATTGTTGTAAGAGACATTGTTTACATTTGACACATAAATAGATGGTAGTGACATACTGTATAATACAATTAAGTCTTTGAGAATAAATGTTACTTACTAAAGCGTGACTATTTGATTTGACTTCTGTCGCCATAGCCAGTGTTCAAGCCAACTCTTTTTGTTTGCCACAAACATATTTAAATCACATGTGAGAATGTCAACATTAAAACTGCTGCATCCAATTTTTCCTGACCCTAATTTAGAACTATTACTTTTTATGCACAACTGATAATAATCAAAATAAACAGCTAAAAGGGTAACAGAATCAAAATGGCACAGCAATGTAACAGTGATACAAAAACATACTAAAAAACACTCATTATTTATATGGAGAAAGACACAAATCATACATGTTGTCAAACGGTGTAAATACTGCTGTTAGATAATACCATTTACCATTGTAAATACCAGAATAGTATTGGGACACAAGTGACATTGTGGATTAGCAGTGAAAAAAATATAGGAAGTGCAGTAAAACCCTATTACAATGTAGAGCACTGCAGTTAATGAGTTATTAACCTCAGAGACCTTGACGGACACTGGGAAGAGTCCTCGAACGCACCTCTCTCTGCTGTTTAACAATGGGGTCATTATAGTTTGCAGAAATTTTACTTTTACAATCAAAGCACTCACATTAATGGTAATTATAAAAGTACATTGCAATTACAATTGGATATTATATGGTGTCTAGTTAATAACGGTGAGTTTCTGGTTGGCCCAAGTTGTCTGAAAGTTGTTTGAAAGGAAATACAGAAACTTAATATTATGCATTGTACCTCTATTGTTTGTTTGAAGTTAATGATTCATAGGCATTATTAATATTCTCATTCATGTTAGCTGTCATTGAGCAAAATGACCCTGAATGAATGGCTGCCATATTGAGTCGGTAGTGTTGACAGTAATGACTTGAAATGGCTTAAAGCTTAAGAAAAGTTGTCTCCAAGAATCCTGACTTCCACTCACTAGACTTCAGAGAACCTCATCAGGTACATACTCACAGTTTTATATACAGCCATTGACCTATGCTATAGCAACATTAACTAGGTAACTAGGTCTACATCGCAACATTTTTTCAAAGTTGTAAATTGTCTGTTGAATGAAAATATTTCTGCCTTGAATAACTATTCTGATGTCAAATGAATATGATATAGTGGTTTCAGAGCCCAGAGAACCAATGGGTTAGGCTAAAAGAAACCTAAAGCAATTCATTTTCATTTGGATTTGATAGGAACAAAATTATGGAAAGTGATAGGCCATTAAACAAAGAACAAAACTGTCAGGCAAAAAGGGATTATTTACAAAAGGACATTGGTCTCAAAAGAGAGCCCTGTAGAACTCCACACAAAATACAATTTGATATAGGTTTTGTCAGTGGTGTAGAGAACCGCTACCAGACACAAACATGAATTCGTTCAATCATATAACTGCAAATCAATGAATATTTTTTGTAAACCCAGATAAGGTGAGTGTTATTGCTTAGAACATTCAACTAATGTGTGTCTTTAGTTTGCCCAGTTTTGAAGTATGCAGAAATAGCAATACACCAGGCCCCACCTACGGATCCACATACAACCTCTAATTCCACAAACTCAACAAAAGTCCCAAGAAACTGTCTTCCATGAGTCCTTACAATGGCTGACGTCACACTTCTCCCTTTTCACAGTCAACCGTTCGCTGCAGAACAGCTCTTCCCACAAAATCTGCTAGTATAAATACTGGTTATAGCCGTGAAGAACTGGCTTTCACCTTGACGCGTCCCTCCCCCACTGCCATTAATGTTGTGTTTATTGTGTACACACACCACAAAGGTCTGCACTATAGGTGTGGTCCAACCCAGGTGGATTTTCTTTCACTGAAGATTACCTTGAACATATAAATAGGAAATGAAGAGCAAATTGCAACAAATGAAAGTTATCATACGCACAACACAGCTGTCATGATCAGAAGGGTCCAAACTTTTGTTACAGAGGGTCATATTTGAAAATTGTTAAAATGTGCAAAGACCAACACTATTTTTTAGGTTACTACTACCAAGTGCCATGACTGTTTGACACTTTGTTTGAGTTTGAGAGAGCGTTTACCCAACACAGCTTGGCCAAAAATCTACTGTTAATTAGCGCTGTGTGTCAATCAGAGGAGGTTCTGCTTCAGTGCTGTAAGTTCATGAATGGTCTTCTGAAACTTATTTGTAATAAGTGATTATTTGTGTTACTGTTTCTTAGATCTTGCCATTCTGACCTCTGGTATTCTCGCCACTCATTGAAAATGTTCTCCTTTTGGGACCATTCTCTGTAAACCCAAGAGGTGGTTGTGTGTTAAAATCCCATAGAACAGCAGATGTCTTCTATGTACTCTTCTACATGTCTACATGGCTAAATACATTTTGGTTACATTTAGCTGTCCCCATTTGAAAGATCCATACTATCATTTTCTATAAGGTTTGCACAACATTTCACAGCTATTTTAGACACGTATATACACAAGTTAAAACACGCCAAAACATGTCCAAATGAATTGACAAGTCATAATTGCCACTTTCTTCCTGCCTTCATTCGCTAAGCCTGTTTTTAGGATGAAAGTGCATTAGTGTGTGGATGGAGCCAGAGTTGTGACAGTCCTTTGCAGCACTAACGCCCCTCAAGTCACAACACAGAGGGCACAGAGACCATTCAGCTCAGTTTGATACACCTCATGCGATCAATGCAGCGTTAACAAAGTGAGCGAAAGTAACGGTGACTTTTAAGAATCTTGTGGAACTCATTATGGACGACGTGAGCTTATTGTCCATGCCTTAATAACTGTTTTGTGTCATTCAAAATTGTAGGTTATCTGAGCGTGTGTGTTGGCAAAACATGGAATTACAGGTCTTGTGTGTCTACTAGTTTGACTTATTGGACATTTATATAAGAATTACATTGTAGAAAGAACGTTTTTGTCAACTGTCGGGGTACAACTAAAAAATTGATAGATTCTACATTCCACTTCTAATGAAAGCTAAAATAACTTGCCGATATGAATGTAATATGATCTTGCATGAGTGGAGATGGCTTACACATATTACTGCATTGCCATGTGAAATCTGATGCACTAAGGATGTCCAGGATGTGGTGTCCATTGATAGGGACTGCAGTGTTATGTAATGTCTTCACATCAGGGACTGGCCATGAAGTACATTGTGTATTATGTTTTAAACTGACAGCTTTGAGTTCAGCTTTACTTGTCATGAAATCTATATGTTATATATGTTTTATTATTATATTATATTATTTATTCATATACAGGAATAACCTTGGCTTATCACAGACCTCTTTTGAAAATGTCATAACTCTGACCATAATAGTTATCTTTCCATTTCAGATGAACAAAAATGTGGTCATGACTCCTAACCTTAGAACAGGCATGTCCCTGGGGTCTGTTTGGTAGTGTATGTGTGAAAAGGGCCAATTGAACAAAGCCAACTATGGGATCAACATGGTTTGGTAGGCTACATAATAATGTAAAAAGCAACTATAAAGCTAAGAATGTAGTTTATTAAGATTGTGGGGATGATGAGATGATGAGAGAACAGTGATTGATGGAGTCCCCATGGAGTGTATTGTACAAGCAATAAAACGGGTGTTATATGTGCAATAATCTCTTACATGATATTGACATTACCAAGACTAAACCGTGATATAAAATTGTGAAAGTCAGAACTAAGCTATGTCTGAAACGGGTCTAATCCTAGTTTAAACTGTGCCTAACCCAGGACAAAGAAGTGGTGCACACGTCATATCAGAACCAAACTAATGGGATCCAAATCAACCACAGTTTGAGAACCACTGCCCTAGACTGAGGAACTTGTGGGCCACTAATTTCTAAATTATATTCTCTAATTATATTGCCTTATAATTTAAGGACACAATTTAGAGCTAATAGATGAAGGCTATTAATAGTAGGGGTGTTAATGTGGGCTGAATATTTAGTAAACTGTAAAATAACTATACCTTTAAACCGTGACATCATAGAATATCTCCAAAATACAGCTCTCTGTCTTTCTACCGTACGTCACCTCACTCACGCCGCATGCCTCCCTCCTGATTGGGCCGTCCTAGTCCCTCCCTCTTTGTAGGGTAACTTCGAAGTGTGTAGGGCGGAGTCGGAGGCTTTATATTAGGAACACTACAATTACACCAAGCCGCTTGTCTCCTGCACACCGTGTCTGAGCCCTCACCGGGACCGCTTTCTTTTATTTTTAGCTTTAGGATTTTTTAATATTTAAAAACCAACATGTCCAAAGATAAAGATGACGGCGGGTGGAAGAGGTTTCTGTGGAATTCGGAGACAGGAGAGCTGCTGGGGCGAACGGGAGGAAACTGGTGTAAGTAGACTGGATGAAGAGGCTCGCTGCACACCTTTTAAAACTTCTGCTGCAGGCAGGGATATACGCCGGTGTGGCGTCGCAAATTGCACCCCTTCGAGTTTTGTTAAGGGTTATTTGCAGGCTCTACACCGAGTATAATATGTCTTTTTGACATAAGTTGCTAGTAAATCTTTATGCTAGACTCCGCCGGTACAACCTTATCATTTACATTTTTGTCATTCTTTCTTAGGATAATTTTGAGGAAAAAACTCCCTACAGCCAAATTAACGCGTATTTGAACAAAACACTTACAATTCTTGCAATAATTGATTTGTTTGCAATTTGTACACTGTTGGCCGGTGTAGCGTCTTCGATAATTGACTCCCCTAGGCACTTACTGCTCGTTTTAATACTCACTGGCTCCGTTAAAAGCTAGACCTAAGTTGTAATGTTGCTTAGTCTTTATTTTTGCTATTTTTCTGACGTATCGTCGAGAACGGCATCGCTACAGCCTCATTGCTACACATTTGAAGCATTTTACAAATTCGTTTCCAAGCGGGAGAAGTGTTTTTATTTTATTTGTTTATTTAGTAGCCTCTTTTCGGGGTGCTATTTTGAGCGCTACACCTGCACTAGTTTCAGCATCCTGTCGTCACTCCACTAAACTTTCTCATGTCTAGAACTTTCCTTGTTGTTGAAAAGAAAGTCTTTTAGTTATAATAGGCTTGTTTCTCCATTGTTGTTCATATTCTGCCTGTTTAGTCAGCAAAATGTGAATCTATAGGGTTAAAACTGCATCATGATCAAGGGGACTCAAGGTTAAAAATAAGATCAGGCAGTTTGGAACCTGAGCGTATATTGATCAACGTCAGGTTCTTGTGATCAAGTGTCGGTGTGATCTAGGAGAAAACCTCCGATTAACTCTCTCTGACCTTTCTCCACACACTTAGTTTAGTGCGCATGTCCTCTCCTTCAATGTCACCCTTGCTTCAGACTTTGGCACCAGGGTGTAAAGAAAAAAAAACAGATTATGGTTTTTATGGAGCAGGATGTGCTCGGGAAAGATGTGTCCTTCTGAGGTCATGAGAAAGTGCTGATGCATGGAGAGTGTGGCATGCGCAGTGGTGGTGTACAATATTAGGTGTCTAGATTTAGATTATTTTGAGATGGAATGTTCAAGATTATTACATTTTTTTGCACACATCAATTTATAATCTTAAGGGCCAAATGTGGTTCTTGATGATTGGTTTTCTGGTCCTAATAAGTACTGAATGTGATCAATTGCAGTCTGCATAAGTTTGAAAGTGGTAAAAGTGGGTATTTTGCTCAATTGTATAAAAAAAGATATCCTGCAGGCCCGTATCGTGACATTTTGACATTGCTCAAGTGCATATGTCAAACCATAAGCTCAGGGGCCAGATGTGGTCCTTTGCTATTGTTTTTTGGTAATCGTTTTCAGTGGTAGTGGTAGACAATGAAAGAATTGGCAAACTAAAGTTATGACTAAAAGGCAGTTGGTCTCAGAGAGCTATCCAGAGAATTACAGGACCTTTTGTCATTGCTCAAGTGCATGTATGTTGTCATGAGCCACATTTGGTCAATAACTGTTCAGTTCTATAATATGTGGCTTGGTAAAAATGACTTCCATTACATGTTTTACCTGTACTCAAAGTATTTTGGTTACTTTTTATTACTATTACTTTATTACGTTACTATTATTTCTAGTACTACTGCATCATGCACAGCCAGGACTGTCTGGTTCAGTGCAAACAAGCGAGTCACCTTGCCACAGAGCCGGTCTCAAATACCGTTTACGCCTCTAGAAACTACAATTGTAGCGGTCCTATGCGTTTAAATGATTACTAGAGTAGATGAAAACTGTATTGACTGCAATGTTACAACTTACAATGACTTTCTTTGCTTTTTATCACTACTGTTCTGGGCTTTGTAGTTGTTAACTCGCTCAAAAGTCAAAGTCTACCTAAACAAAGTAAATTGAGTAAAAGTGAAAACTGCCACACTACTACTGCCTGTAGCCTTAAGCATCCATTATTAATTGTACCTGTAACTGTATCCATGCAATGCTGAAATACATTCCTCTAAATGACCTAAGACAATGGCTGCCACTGTTCCTCTGTGTGTGAATGCTGTCTTTGTAGTTTCCTCTATCATTTCTATTCATTCACATACTGTTCAAATGCATTGTCTCTAATGTCCTTTTAAAAGCTTGGACAGGCACTTGAGAAACCGCACAAGTAGATCATTCTCACAATAGAGTTATGTGGATGTTTTGAGGACTAGTGGGATTGTTAAGTAAATTGTTGACCGCTACGGTTGTCATGGATGGACTTGTTTTCATGCATAAATATGGCTAAATACTGTGGGTAAAGTCAATTAAGCTAGCATGTAGCCAAAACATAGTGAAATATTGTCTTGCCATCTGGTCATAGTGGGACCTAGATATTATATACAATATTTCTTGTTGAAGTTTTTCATTACTAATTGTCTCTCATATATTTTTAAATGTAAAACTATAATGTATTCAAACTATCTATGCCCACTTTAAGGTCATGCCTCTGAATTGATTTGTTGTCCTTCCAAGATGAGGTCAAAAATACTAAATCGGGTTAAAAGGAGTCAGTAAATGATCAAATGATTTAGTTTTAGTGGTTTCTCGATCATTGTTGTTTTAAGGAGCATTTACCTCGGAACTAGAATACAAATTTGGTCTCGGCGGAGGTCTTCCTAGTGCTTGTGGTTTTTGACTTGTCAGCTAAGCCTCATATCTGCTCCCCGAAGTGGAAAGATTCCTGCCGACCAAACAACTCTTATTTTACCACCGTCATAAACTAATAAAACCTGATGGTAGCCTACAGTAGTGATGCCCTTTTGAACAGACGCCATCTTGAAAACACCCCATGCGTCTTGGTGCAATGAATATCTAATGTCCTGTATCCCTGTTACAGTAACCCTAACCTGCGCTGACATCCATCTTTTGTCTCCGCAGTTAAAATCACTTTATTCTACGTGGTCTTTTATGGCTGCCTCGCAGGTGTCTTCGTAGGCACCATCCAGGCCATGCTGCTGACTTTAAGCAGCTACAAGCCCACCTGGCAGGACCGCGTCGCCCCACCTGGTAAGAACAAGTGCACACAGAAACATGTTTAGTTGTCAATTTGTGCTAAAAAGAAAACTGCACGCCATTGAATTAATTAAAAACTGAAGACTAGGGGCCCTGGTTTAGCTCAGAATCTCGACAGTTTGCATAATGTCAATTTTCAGTTGCCTCACTTTTCTAAAGGTATAAAAATATATTAAAAGAAGTGTTGATGGTAGTCGTTCCCTTTTTAAATGCACTTCCAAAGCCACTGTTTTCATTAACTACCATTGACGTGTGACCAAATTGAAATCTAGAAATCAATTATCCTGGAAGTGTCTTAAATTTGGTCTCATTGTTTGAACGTGTGGATGTTCCATATCAGTGTGCATACATACCATGTGAAGAAATGAGTCCAAGTGTTTCTGTTGTGAGACATGGCGTTACAAGCCTGTGGAAGACATTAGCAGTGGTCACCTGACATTAATACGTGTAAGTGTACTATTTAAAGATAGCCATTTTCTCCTTATCACATGCAGTCTATCAGTTCTGCCTCTATAGGACTCAGAATGTCCAGGCTAAGCTTAATTAGCTCCACTTGACTGCAACAAATACAATTCATGTGGTCCCTGTAAGTAATTTTTTTTGGTAATATGTCAACGTGAAGGTCATTGTTTTGGTTCTATAGGGGGCAAAACCTAATAACCTGAAAGAAAGGGGCAGTTAAAAAGTATTATGACCAATATCTGGAAATCTATTACTTAAAAATGTACTAAAAATATTTAAATCAATCAAATATAGCCTTAGAACATTTAGCTTTTGCTGACTTGGCATAATTAACAAGGATCATCTTGCTAATCCCTGGTGACCACTGGCGGCTTACTTTTTGCCTTTCAAAAACCTTGCAGGTTTATCCCACACTCCATACGCAGACAAATCTGAACTGGCTTTTAACCTCAACGATGTGGAGTCCTACCTGCCTTACACTAAAGCCCTGAAGGACTTCTTGGCCAAGTACGAAGATGATAAACAAGCCGACTCCACCAAGTTTGAAGACTGTGGAGGTACGTCTGGTTCAAACCTCTTCACTCTGATTCATTTATACAATATTAGTCCTTTTTAAATGGAAGTTTCTCTTTGCCACTTTCAGTTGAGCCTGCAGACTACAAGCACAGAGGTGACTTGGAGAGCGACGTGGGCAGCAGGAGAGCCTGTAAGTTCTCCCGGACTCTGCTGGGACCCTGCTCCGGGATCGAGGACCGGGAGTACGGGTTTAGAGACGGCAAACCCTGCGTCATTGTCAAACTCAATCGCATCGTCAACTTCAGACCCAGAGTAAGAACCTTGGTTTTCACAGCACATTATAAATGCATTTTGTAGTTGCCATGTTATTTTAAATCTAATATTATATTGTGGTACTGGGACCTAACAAGGTCCAAGAAAAGAGTTAAACCAACTCTTAACAGGACTATAAAAACTTCCACTGATCACAGCTGTTTTAACCCCATGTGATTGTTTCGCAATCCATCTAGTGGATAATTCTTTCCAACCAAATCAAAGTGGCACTGATCTGACCCAAAGGCATAGTTTTCTAAAAGTTCAGTTCCGTTAGTATATTATGTTGAATGGGACGGTGACACATTTATATATTCATCATAGTTACTTGTCATACAGCTCCACAGACCGTATCCCCAAAATTAAAAATGGGCATTGAATGATTTTGACATTATGCCAAGTTTTTCAATGATTAGTAATTTGTTCTAAGTCCCAAAGAGAAATGGTTATTAAAATGTATCTTAAGTATTTTCTTATTTGAAATGTAATGGAATGATAATGAATCCATCAGAAGAACATGTGACATGCGTGCTGTAACCCGAGTCAGTATTGTAGACCTCATGTCCTCAATGTCCAGTGCTCCTGTTACGGCTGATGTTTCACCTGGGCCCAGTGGAAAGTAACAACTGCTGTCACTCCTTCTGTTGTGTCTGTTTTATATATTTATTATGTGTGTTTTGAATTAGCCTCCCGTCTCCAATGAGAGCATCCCCGAGGAGGCCCAACCCAAAGTCCAGCCCAACATCATGCCTCTGTACTGCACAAACAAGGTACGAACATGGCATTTTTTCACTTGGACCTAACTATAAATGTATATAGTTTATTAATGTGCAGTCAGGTTTAATGTATTGAAACTAAATCTAGTTATAGTATTTTTGAAGGCTCACCACTACATGTCCTAGTCCAGACATGGGCAAACAATGGTTTTAGAGCCACAGGCGGCTCTTTAGCCACTTTCTTGCGGCTGCAACAGTCATCTGGTAAAGCAAAATCAAGAACGCAAAGAAGTCCATTTTTAAATAGGAATAATGAGGGGGAATTGGTTGCGGCTCTTCACACGTGCACCTTAAGGACTGCTCTTTGGATCCAAAAGGTTGTAGACCCCGACCTCGTCAATAAGTCACTCACTGTAGTCAATGTCCCACACAGAGAGAAGAGGACGCCGGTAAAGTGGGCGAGATCAAGTATTGGGGCATCGGCGGAGGCTTCCCTCTGCAGTACTACCCCTACTACGGCAAGCTGCTCCACCCGCAGTACCTCCAACCACTGGTGGCGCTGCAGTTCACCAACCTGACCATGAACACCGAGTTGCGCATCGAGTGCAAGGTCTTCGGACAAAACATCGACTACAGCGAGAAGGACCGCTACCAGGGCCGATTCGATATCAAGATCCAGATCAACAATCTATGACCGGGGCCGCCGTAGCACAACCCCCCCCCCTGACCACAGATATTCTCGTCAGTGAATAAAAGGGAGGTAGTCAATCAGCAAGATGTCTTAGCTTTCAACTAGCTTCCCCATTTCTGATAGCTTCCAAATGGATTTTAGATGTAGCAATAGGCTAACAAGGTTCTTAATGATGCTGCATTCATGTGATCCTATAAAATGGGAAATTATTTATTAACAATGACAATTTAAAGCCAAGTAATTATAAATTGGCTAATCATGCATAAGCTAATCAAGCCTATTGTTACATAATTATAATTCCTTGAGCCATATTTGATCTTAAAAAAAAATAATAATTCTCAACTGGTGTCATTGAACCACATGGAACCAAATTTCTCACTCCACGACCACCATTTGGGTCCCGCCCCACCAGTTGACAATTATATTTTCATTTTCATAGGTTGAAAAGCTCAACTTGACATATACGTCCAGCATTTTCCGAGGCCCACATGAATGCAACATAACGCTGTCTATACGTTTTTTTTTTTAATAGAAGACGTTTTAATAACTGGTCATCGGATGCACAATGTATTGTGGGAAAAAATGGACATGACCAGGCAAGGAATAGAATTATTTTTTTTATTAGGTGATTTGAATATTGTAACTGAAAAAGGCCGCACAAGTTATGCATTAAAACTATAGAAAATTCTTGAAGCCATGTTGAGAACGTCTTTGCCTTCTACATATTGCTGCCTTGTGATCGCATTCTATCAAAATCATGCCGTTAATTATTTGTTTGTCACGGTGTACATTGCTATCTCCAAGTCACCCTAACACACATTTTTGAACAAGCTACACTCCAGAAAGAGTTCCAGGGAACAACTTTCTTCTCCTTTTCTGTGATTTTTTTTTTTTTTTTTTTATTTACACTTTTTTTTTGCCTTTCGTCCACCTCTGCATTCCTGTTTTAGCCATTAAACATGAATTTTATATTTATGCAGCTGTACATTATTTGTTTTGTTCTTTGTAACGTATAAAACCAAAGTGGTGGTCCTAGCGATGCAGGAATGGCACATTGAACCGTCTCATTTGTTCACAACTCTAATTTAGATTCCAGGCCATGATGAATGTAAGTAGTGGTAGATAATTCTGCACACAATGAATACAAATATGCAAGAATCTCCTTATGACCAGTGGTGATGATGATGATGATGATGATGATGATGATGGCAATATTTTGAGAATTTCCTTGTCCATGTAAAAAATGGGGCTGTCACATGAGCTCATCCAATTAAAAATAAAACCATGAAAAATATGTGTCTGTTTTTACTTTGTACTTCAGAGTCTATTGCAATCTTTGGTAGGGTGCATTTAACTGTTTATACTGACATGTTTTTAGTTTTGGTCCTGGTCTAGTCTGAATAAAGCAATAATTCAGTAGTCCTGGGTCCGCCCTGGGGCACGCTGCAGTTGTCAGTAAATAGTGGACGTCAGAGGAGGAAGAGAAACTGTATCAGTGTCAGACACGTGCCTCTTTAATTACACTCACAGAGGACTGTTGTTTCAGAGCTGGGGTCAGGTATGCAGGAGTGTACAGAGGGGCCCCATGCGGTCATCAGGCACCACAGAGGGGCCCCTATGCTATACTGTTATAATACACTCTGACTGGATAACCGACTGATGATAATCCTATTATTAAACCCTAAATGGTTTTAATAAAATTATATGGTGACAGAAATGTACACAATTCTAATGTGAATAAGAACTACAGCATTCATTATTATTTACTTCAGTAAAGTTGTACTTCTAGGAGTAAATATACTATCGGATATCAACAGCAATAAGAATCAAGATCATATTTAATTTTCTTTCCACTGTTTTTTTTACACAGTTCCAAGTATCCTCAAATAATACTAAAAAATAAATAAAAAATAATAAATTGACTTTTGTTTTGACTTCTACTTGAGTAAGATTATTTTGACGTAACAGTACTCTTACTTGATTGTTCATCATTTTTAGCTACTCTACCTCATGTCCATTAGGACTACTATACTAGAGTGTATACTCCTAGGAAGTAGAAAGCCTGATGATGGTCAGTTGGATTGAAACGTATGACGAGTGAGACAGTGTGCTGTTTCTTCAAATGCAGATTTTCTCTACGGGGACAATAAACCTTAACATCTGGTAATATCTATAGAGAGACCATTACGCCCCAATTTCTTATTGCAATTTTTATACACTAAGTCCAAACAGTGGCCTGTGTTTACCTGACAATCACCTGAGCCCATCTGAATTATAGATGAGAGCAGGAGGCAGACAGGACTAAGAAGCAGCAGTCTATCAATGTCACTTTTAATGAAGACCTACCACTAACACATTGGTCCAATATTTTCCTGCCAACTTTCAAGTAAGACAGCAATATGTTGGGATATGATTGTACACTTTCTTTGGTACACCTGCTCTACAAAATAATAAAGATGTAATGTGGGTTTCCAGTGTATTTGGAAGAGTAAAGTACCCTTTCAGCCCTATTTATTTTGTTTTCTGGGTCCAGTAAGTAACCAAAAACATTTCACATGACGTACACACATGTCACCACAAGAGGCCAGTGCGACTTCACAAGGTAGCAACTATATGGGCTCATTATAACCGTGGTAGTAGTATTAGTAAAATGAATTAACAATCCAAATTTTGTAGCCAATATTTACTGAAATTCTATATGAGTTTAGTTTCAATTCTCATTATGCTTATTTTGTTGTAGGTTTGTTTCACAGATGCAACCATTTCACAAACACACATGTCACCACTAGAGGCCACTCTTGCTACACTGTTTATAAAGCGCCCTGTTGTGTTACTGTAGAATAACCGTGACCTTACGCGGTCCTTCCTTATTGTATTCTAATTCTGAGGTCTTAGAGAATACTCCTAGACAGTCCTTACCTAATGAATTCAAATAAACTTATATTTTAATTATAAACCCATGAAATGCAAATCCCCTCCCGTGGACCCACCACCCGCGGGAGGTACCATGGTGCAATGTGGATTGGGTGGTGGTCGAAGGCGGGATTTCCCTGCTTAGGCTGCTGCCTCCGCGACCCGGAACGGACAAGCGGAAGAAAATGGATGGACGGATGGATGGATGAAATGCAAATCGATTATCAATGTCTGATGGCTGTGTATTAGTATGACATATGTCATGTCTATATTAATGTAAAACATATAGTAGACTTGTAGGAGAGAAAAACAAAAAAAAATAGGTACATTTTTAACCTGTCACATACTCCCCATCAAAATAGATGTCCTCAACATCAGGACCTTAAACACATTAAATACTAGGCATATATAACCTTTAGCACTGGTATAGTGTAATATAATCACAAAGTCTCCTATAAAATAAAAACATTTGACAGACTGAAACTCTTTTCATACATTCTGCTGGGCTGGTGGCTCTCACACGCTGTGGTTTCAGTGGTGAATCAGAGCGAGGTCTCTGGTGATGTGGCACTGGATAATATTCATCCTCGTCGTCCTCCTGTGAGTGAATCTCTGATGTCACGTCCTGTTGTCTAGTTGCAGGTTGTTCCTTTGTTCGTGGCTGTAATGTAGTCTCTAAGTGATCACACGGCAGTAGAAGATTGTGATGTAATATTCTAGATCTCCCCTTGCCTCTCTCAGGTCTCAGTTCATAAACGGGTCAAATATCTGATTAAGACACGATCACCTGGCAGCAAAGTTGAATATTTAAGTTTACAGTCATACAGTCGCTTACTCCTCACAGCAGCTTTACTTGCATTCTCTCTTGTGATCTCATAAGCTTGTTCCATGCCCTGTTTCCACTTTAGCATGTAGCTCTGATGGTTTCTGTCACCATGGTCTGGAGTTAAGTTAAATAGCATGTCAACTGGCAAACGAGGTGAACGTCCATAAAGCAAGTAACAAGGGGAAAGTCCAGTAACTTCACTTTTGCTGCAGTTGTAGGCATAAATCAGTTTGTTTAGAGAGTCTTCAGTTACGCTTTTGTTTTTCTGTAAGTGTCTTTAGCATTTGTATTGAAGTCTGGTTAAATCGCTCAACTTGCCCATTACCCTGGGGGTGGTAGGGAGTTGTCCTTGAGCCTGCTACCCCACAGTACTCCTTGAGCTGAGCAAAGAGTTGGTTCTCAAACTCACCACCTTGGTCGTGGTGAATTCTCACGGGAAATCCAATCTTTAAGGCATAGTCATGTGTGTTTATTTTAAATATTATGTATGTACTAATCTCAAAAAGTTTGACTTTCAGCTGAAATTAATAAAAGCATAAAAATCATTACGTGGAATCAGGCAAAAGTAATTTATGCATTTCAAAGGTTTAATGATTTAAAAGTATCATAAGAGTGGTGGGTGCGTGGAGTGTGTGTGCGTGTGTGTGGTGAGAGTGGTGGGTGTACTGAAAGAACCCCCACAAATATCTAATTATTTTGTTATTTGCCATTGAGCAACAGTTGCAGTTTAACAATGACAGTGCAGGCCAGTCACTATGACTGGATTAATTTAGTTAATCAGGTAGTAATCTGCTATCCCAGTACCATTCACAAGGTTTAGTGAAGTTCTACATTGACTAGACTAGTATTTCTGAAATTGTGGCCAAGAGACAA
>JAVQKC010059368.1:0-16560 GCA_036025475.1 Philypnodon macrostomus
TAAACCAAGACTAAAACAGGGCTAAACCAGGGATAAACCAGAACTATACCAAGACTAAACAAGGACTAAACCAGGACTTTACCAGGACTATACCAAGACTATACCAAGACTAAACCAGGGCTAAACCAGGATCATACCAGAACTATACCAAGACTAAACCAGGACTATACCAAAACTAAACCAGAACTTTATCAAGACTAAACCAGGGCTAAACCAGGATTATACCAGAACTATACCGAGACTAAACCAGGACTATACCAGGACTATACCAAAACTATACCAAAACTAAACCAGGACTATACTAGAACTATACCAAGACTAAACTAGGGCTAAACCACTTGAACGGAAAATAAACTAGAAACAGCCTGTGTTCCTGTTCCAGTTTGAAAAACCAATGAATTACTGTGAATTGTTTTAGTAATGCCTTGTAGAAAAAGTGTGGAATAGAATGTCTTACCTTGACTTTCACTATCTCTCTCTGATACACCAGTTAGAATGGCTAATAACCAAGCTAACCATGATGGCAATGGCTGATGCTGGAAGATGAGGTTCATGTACAAGAGAAGCAGAAAGCCGTTCCAACAAACTGAAAGGGCGTAAAAGTGCCAAAACCACCTGGAGATGAAAGGAGATGCTCAAGGCAATGTGATATGGAAAGTTTTTAAAATGGCATACCTTTTAGGAACGTCAAATACACGCAGCCAGTCATCTCGCCTAAAGTTCTGTTTAGTCTTGCCATAGCGAATAAGATCTTGAAATATTACAAAAACAAAAGATGATTTATCAGTTCTGGGACGCTGCGAGGAGAGTTTGTACAATCCCAAAGCTACAATAAAACAGGTTGCGAGAAATGCCCACACTGCATCAATCAAACTTAGATTAATAGGGCTCCAGATCATTTTCAGATGGGCATTGTTTTGTGCAACACAAAAAAGGGTCCGGTAGACATTCATAAACGTTCCGGACTGCGTTCCAATACGTCAGAGAAATGCATGTTTAATATAACACGTGCAAAATAACATTATAATTGAACATTAATGAGTGAATGCACTTTTTGACATTTGAGTGAAGCGTTAGTAATTATTGTGTATTTTTTTAATTATAAAATAATTATAAAAAAATAAGTGTGCCTTTATAAGACAAATTTAATTTCCACAGACCTATCATTGTCAATATTTTGTAGGAAAAAAATCGCTGTACTGCCATACAAACACGAAAATCTCTAACAATATAATACATTTTGTAAAGTGTACACTAGGTGGCAACGTTTCAATCACACCACAAACCGCAAAGAATTGCATTGGCAAATAAAGGGAGATCTAAACCCAGAAAATGTACAAAATAATAATGTACAAATAATGTCCTAAAATAACCTTCTGCTCTCCAGTTCTGACTTAAGTCATAACTTAGGTCTATGCCTTCTGATCCCACCTATGCAATATAATTTCTCATGCCAATTCCCAAATTATTTATAATTTAATTAAGCCTGGTCAAAGGGTTCCTGTACACAAACAAAACAACTCGAATACTTGAGCATAAAAATCTAAAAATGATTAAATGCAATTTAGGAATGCATAAGATTACTGTGCGCATATTGTATAGGGCTACTGCGCTTGTGCGCTTGGAACCTGATATACTTTTTGCTGAGCTCTACTCATCTTTCTCTTTACAATGTGCCAGTGTGTCAAAGGTACAGATGTTTATGTGAAAGGCTTGCTGCGATCTTTGAGGCTGTAGATTCCAGGATGCCTCAAAGAGGAGAGCAGTATCCTGTCTGAGGAAATGTGCACTGCTTCCCGCTTCCCTCCCTTCTTCGTCCTCAGTGTCCTCTATTTTTTTTTACTGTGCCAAGGCCTGACAACATGAAGCCCATGCCACATACCAAAACACACACATTGTTGCCATATGTGCATCAAACCACATAGAGTTTAGGAAAACATAACATACAGTCAAGAGGATACAAATAGGCTGTGTAAATCGAGCAACTCAACTTCACTTACTTGTGTTTTTCCCCAGTTCAATGTTTCGAACACAGAAACAGTGTGAACCAACACACAAACTCTCCCACACAAAGCACTCATCAGTCAGTGGACAATGTGCTGAGGGCATTCTTCATGAATTGTGGGGCACTGACCTTTAAAAACCCCTTAAAAACAAAGCATACACACAAGAGTGCCAGTTTATGCTTTGCACACACTCTTGATAATGGCGGATGATGGTATATTAAGACAAGTCTAATATCTTCAATATGGCCAATAACATTTGTACTCTTTGATTTTTTCTTTTTTCTTTGCCGGGATTTGAACTCTGAAGTCTGCAGTGCTTAGCCACCCAAATTTTTTCATTAAGAATTTGTTTTATTGCTGCCACCATTTTTTAATTGTAACCAAATCCACAGATTAATCAGGAAGTGTCTGTTTAAGAGCTCAAATAGGTATAATATACATAGTATAATAAAACTTTTTTGTTAGTCCAAACTGCATTGTGCTACAGTAGCATGTAACTATAGCAAACCGTTCATTTGTATTCTGTTCAGAGGTGTGAATGGTGTTCAGTGCCCTCCAGGAAGTGTTGATGATGGCAAACACATAATCCCTGCAGAACCAGGCCAGGAAACATCTGGAGAAATCACTAATGGAAAGTATCATCACCCCACCATGTCCCAAAATGGCATTAAGAATAATCAATAGGCAAATTCTCAAACTAGGTTACTCCTGACCAAGATTCTGGCTCAAGATCTGGAGAAGGGTCAAATGCAAAGGACAAATTACCCTATGGGAAAATCTAGTATACCTTACCGTACAATATTAAAAGAAGCCTATATCCTGTATGGAATCAGTATAAAAAAAGACTACTTAAAAGTGTAGTCTGTAAGTTTCCCAATATTAAAAAATGGTTAGAAATAATAATAATAAAAAGGTAATGTATGATGTAAAGTAGTTAATCTGTCTAATACTATAATAATATAATACTAATACTAGCCTACAATTTTACTTTAGTCCCTCCTCAAAGCATTTAATAATTTTTTATTTTATTTTAGAAAACCTTACGGACTATACACTTAAAATACAAAACGTGTTGCGTTTTAACTACAGTATATGCTTTGTAGGTTATTTACAGTTACTCTTCCACATTTGCCACATTCTCAGTATTCTCAGATAGGCCTGCCCTAATTGGTCCGACTCTTCTTGTTATATTTTTGGTTGGCTGGCTTAAGTACATCTAGAAGGCTATTTTCCCTGAAATAACTTGATAAAATTATTTTAATAAATGTTAATAGGCGGCTAGTCCAACCATTACTGCTACGTCAGCTAGGCCTAAATAAGCCTGAATAAATGTAGGAAAATGTATTTAGCCTATACTTAATTGGATAAACATGGAACAAAAATCTAACCAAAATGTAATTGTTTTATTTAATAATTATTAAGGTAATTAAAATAAATACCTGAATGATAAACAAATAGTTTGATGAATTGTTATGCTATGCTAATGGTAGCAAACAATGACAGTAAAAGGGCGGGGCCTGTATAGCCTTTTATTCTTTAGCTAGCTTTGACGTGCTATAAGTAAACAAACCAATTTGACGTATTTTTCTCGCTCCTAATGTCAGCTCAAACGATGATGTCTGACATGTTAACTTTTGCCAAGTGGCCTTTCAGACAAGCCCCTCCTCTGACCGCTCTATCGTGATCTCCTCAGCAGCACTGGACATCACTGGACACTGCGCACCTCACTGTGACCGTGTGTTTTTGGGACTGCTGTGAACTTTGCAACATATTTCTCCAAAGTTAAAAGAACAGCGGTCTTCAATGGCTTTGCTAACCAGTATCAACAAACTTTGACTGCCACTTCAAACTTGTTTGGATGAGTGGTCTCCAGTGGTTGGATAATGGCTTTGACAATCTCCATTTGTGTGCTTGGGCTTATATTGGGAATAAGCTGCGTATCAGGTAAGGTCATTTTATAATCTTCATAGCAATTTTCAGCGTTTTTCATTTGATTAGGCCAGTCTTAATGTTTTTTTTCTCTCTCTTCGCTCCAACACTTGACTATTAATTAATAGCTTCAACGAATGCAGCTTGATTTATTTGTCAAATTTTTCTCTATATATTTTGACTATTTTGGGTGTCATGACTAGTTATGACATCTTGGCAATATAGTCAAAGGCAAGCATACGCACATAATCAAGGCCCAAAAGTACATATTTAGGCCTATCATATTCATCATATTGTAATTATAATGTAAAGGGGGGGCCATTGATCCCAGTGCAGGTTTTCATGATCCTAATTTTGTCATGGTTTAGTCCTGGTTTACAACTGCTTTAGACCATGCTCAGTCCCAGTTTAGACCATAGTCAGATTTCTTTTTAGACCTGGATTAGTCTTGGTGTAGACCTTAAACACATTGAATTCTACTGGATCCACTCCGGACAAGCTCTGGGTCAGTGTCCCAGCCTCATTTTCCCTAGTCCTATCCTGCCATTCCTGTACATCAGTTCCACTTTAGACATATAGTTTGGGGCTAGTTTAGATTTCTCATGCATTGGCTATACTGCCTACTCCTGTTAATGTATTAATTCAACTCTTTCCTGTTTTACATACTATCAGGGGCAGATTTAGTGGTTTGGGGGCTCAAGGTGAACATGGGCATGGGATTTGTCAGTCACAGCAACCAGATGGCGTAACCATATTTTTAAAGGAAAACTTGGCGAGGTGTATTGGCTTTGTAATGCTATTTTACCAAATTAAGTTTAATAATTACTAGGATATATTTATTTTAGGCTTCATTTATTCATTTAAGCTTTTGGCAGCTGCCTACTTTTACCTAATGGTAGCACTGACTATTTCATGCATGCATTGCCATTGCATGCTATCAACAGAGAGAACCAAACATACAGTTTTGTTATTATCTCAGATGCATTCATATTGACTGTAAAAAATATTGTGGTTTATTATTGTGGTGCAGTTTGATTGTAGGCCTGAGTGATGTCAGCCTGACATGTTTGGCTGTGTCCATACAATGCTTAAGGGCCTCACAGGGAGGAGGTGAGCAGTGTGTATCCTCAGAAACAGGAACCCCACCTAGGCCACACTGTGCTGGCCTATTGAGCCCAGACCCAACCTATCTGTCCCGGCTTCCTGTTTTGACACAGCTCCGCCATTTTCTGCACCGTTGGAAAAAATGGCTTTGGGTAACAGCCAGGAGAGCTGAAGTTACAAACAATAGCACTCTTTTCCATATAGAAGACTTTGGCTTTGTTTTAACATTACATCATTCGCTTCATTGCATTTATATACTAGTTGCAAAACGTTAGGGATACTCGACTTTCAGGTGAAATTACAGAATCCTAAATATTACTGTCACCTGGTTCTACCCAAATACCCTACTGTCATGATGCTGCAATGTCACTGTGACAGATTGAATGATCCAA
Organism: Philypnodon macrostomus; assembly: GCA_036025475.1. Taxonomy (NCBI): domain Eukaryota; kingdom Metazoa; phylum Chordata; class Actinopteri; order Gobiiformes; family Eleotridae; genus Philypnodon; species Philypnodon macrostomus. Next base: position 5,432 of record JAVQKC010059368.1, read on the forward strand.
CTTCTATGACTAGTGTTTTTTTGCATTTTGATGCACACTTTTGTTGCTTGCTTTCTCTATGATTAATTTTTTGACTATTCCAGCTCTCGAACTACGGTTTATGCCTGATCCACCAACACTAAACATCTATGGTGTCCACAGAATGAACAAGACAGAAAATCTAGAACTGACCTGCAGGTATGAACAAGACACCATTTACTTTGAATTGACTCTAGTTACTTATAAATATATGGTAAAATACAATATCACAATTGTATTTTTTTTATTTATATTTTTATCAGTGTCTACATAAAACATTTGAAACTACAAATTCAATATGTATCTCATGTTCATAATAATACATAATACTATTTATTTTCATTTTCTTATTAACAACATTGGCCTTGTTACAGTAAAATTGCAAAATTCAACAATTATCCCTGATTAGCAGATAACTATCTTCATATCACGATACAGATTATTTTTTGCCCTGTTGCATCATCTTACTTTGAATTTCAATTTGACTATGTTTCTAGGGGTCGTCAATACCTAAAATGGAGCACACCGGCCATTAGCACACGGTTTACCATCAGCGACTGCAGTGGCTCAGGCCTCTTCTGCACCACACTGCAGATCACTAATGCTACAGTCAATGAAACTGGGCTGTACCAGTGCTCCTACAAGGACATGAAAGCTGAGGATGGCAAGACCTCTGCATCGGCATACGTGTTTGTCCATGGTTAGTTCAAATGGCACAATTAGTTGTTGCTTACATCATGCTCTTATTCATTAATGTGTGTGACGTACTTTCAGATTACAAGGCCCCATTTGTGCCATCTGAGAAAGAGTATGAGGTGGTGTTCATTCGTGAAGGAGTGCGTGTGGTCATCCCCTGTAGAGGCTCAGTGGAGAAACTCAATGTGACACTCCATACTGTAAGCAAGAACTGCTGTGCAACTAAGCTTTTTCACCCATATAATGTCCCTCAGTAGTAGTAACTAGTATAACCAGACTAATGGATTCACTTGGAACTGAAACTCTAAAATTAAAGGTGTAGTCCGTGAGAGGAAAAAAAAGTTGTATCTGACCCTGTTCTATGACGTAAAACAGGTATAGATAGGTCATAATTATTCTTGCTTTACTTTAGTCTATCCCCTGGAATCTACAGCAACATTAGATCAGACTTTGTGGGTCACCTCTTTGACAATAGTTTTATTTTTGTCCCTAAAAGGTAAAAGCTGACAGGCATGGCATAGCATATATGTCGCTGCTGGTCCTGATTATAGGAATAATAATGAGAAAATGTATTTTATGGTGTCACAGTTCAGATAACTCTCATGACTACACTATTTTCCTTAGACCTCTAGAGAATATCACATCTTGGAACCCTTGAATACATGTATACCAGTTGTTATGTGGGACCATTTCTATGTTCAAAATAACTTGATTTGTCTTTCTGTCAGAAGTATCCAAAAAAGGAGCTTTATCCTGATGGGAAAGATTCTATGTGGGATGCCAAGACTGGTTTCACCGTTCCCAGCCATCTGATCAGCTATGCTGGTGTTGTGTTCTGCCAAACACATCTTGGGAATGAGACGTTTAAGTCCCCTTTTTACATTGTAGCTGTTGTTGGTAAGTCAATATACACATCACAATATTACTATTCACAATAGATAACAAACAACATCAAGCAATTTATCATTTTATGTAAAATAATAATTCATCCCGTAACCACAGGGTTGGCATACTGTCAATGTGTCTTTGACCTTGGGCAAGACATTCAACCCATATTGCCTATGTATGAATGAAAAGTGTGATTGGTGCGTTGGTGGTGGTCGTTGGCGCAGAGTGTCTGCTATATCTCTGTCAGTGTGTCCCAGGGCAGCTGTGGCTACAATGTTTAAAATAGTCATTGTGGTATATCTTTAGTGCTACTTTAACTGATAAGAGCAGAGTAGTTAGAGAGAGTGTGTAGTTTCAGGAGAACAATGGCTGTTCCAATCACTGCTGTGTCCTCCCTCTTCCGCAGGATACAAAATCCACGACCTCACCCTGACCCCCCCTCAGGTCCGTCTGTCTGTGGGGGAGCGCCTGGTCCTCAACTGCACCGCCAAAACAGAGCTCAATGTGGGCATCGAATTCAACTGGACCCACTCCGGACAAGCTCTGGTCAGTGTCCCAGCCAACTATCCTATTCTTTCACCATAGCTTTAAAGGTGTAGTCCGTAACCTTCCTAAAAGTACAAATTTTTTTTAAAAAATACTTAAAATTGACTATGTGACCCTGTATGATGTAAAATAGTCTGTCTGTTGCCTGTAGAGGCCAGGGGAGAGACTAAAGCAAAACTAAACTAAACTAAAAGTATTGGTCAAAGCCATAACAACTCCACAAAGTCTGATCTAATGTTGCTGTAGAAGCCAGAGCAAAACAAAAGCAAAATGTGCTCTTTTTGCATGCTTTTTAAAGGTGTTATCTTGAAGCATTTGTGTAATTATGACATTAGGCAAACTTGGAGCCCGATTTGTTGGAATAAAAGGTAGTTCAGCTTTAAGTAAAGAGACCAGCCAAACTAATTTACGCTGCACTGTATTTCCTTTCACGATAGACCTCTGAGAATGCCTCGAAGGTGACCCACACCACTCCTCACAAGAAGAAGCTGTGGAGCTCCCTGGAGTTGTCCAACACTCTGACGGTGGAGAATGTGACTGTGGACCACACTGGAGATTACACCTGCACTGCCTCCAGTGGCCTCATGGAGAAGAGCGCCACTGCTACTGTCACGGTCTATGGTAGGCAGCACACCTATTGTACCATAAGAAATTTGAATTCAGTTTTTGAAAGCAGTAATCTCTAACTATTGAGTAGATATTGAGTTCTTCCTACTAGGATTGTGCAGTTAATCGAATTTCAATTACATTTTTTATTATGGTTCCTCACAAATATAAAAACAACATAATTGAGTAAGAACAATTAGTTAGGCCTATGGCTGAGGTTTAATAAAATATCTAATATATAATTGATAAATAAAAAAATAAATGATAACAAATACAAATCATATTTTTCAATTCTGAAATAATTTCCATAATCGAGCAGCCCTACTTCTTACTGTTTCTATGGATTGCAAGATACTACACTATACAAAAATGTCTTATTAAATAATCATGGTGCTTAAAAGTGGCTTATAGGGAAACGTGTTTTTTTTACTATCTTATCTTATCTGATCGACTTTTAATGGCCAAGTGTTTTTGTCATGTTTGCAGAAAAACCCTTTATTGACATGAAGGAGCCATGGACACATGTGTGGGAGGTTAATGTTGGTGATCAGACGTCCATCTCTATTCCAGTCAAATACTTGGCCTACCCTGAACCCAACTTTAAATGGTACTTATCAAAATGTAGCTTTTAGAATAAGCAATTGTAAGATTTTTTTTCCTCAGGTTTCTGTTCTATTCTCAGGTTAAAAAATGGGCAGCCTTTAAAGGACGACTACAGAATAAAACAAAGAAGTGACGCTCTTGTGATCCGAGGAGTCACAGAAACAGATGCTGGGAATTACACCATGATCCTGACCAATAAGATTACTAAAGAGGAACGGCGGCGCTCCTTTGAACTGCTGGTCAATGGTACACAGGCTGTTGATTCTTCTTAAAGGGGCCCTACACACATGTTTCTTATGGCATACAATATTTCATAACCAACTACCCTTTCTACAACTTGACTCGCTCCCTAAAATAATATAAACAATGTTGTCAAGCCAGTGCAGACCAGTCAGTGAAAACTTCCAGCATGATCTGTACATTCTCATGATCCTAGATGAAGTGATTGTCTATGATGTAAAGTAAGTCGCCTGTAGTCTTTAGAGGCCAGGGCAGGAACTAAAATAAAAATCTAAATTATAATTGTGAGAGAACATACAGACTACACCTTTAACTGTGTATCTTTACAGTATAAGTCGATAGAGATAACAGTATTAAATTGCATATTTTCCATTAATTGTGCTTCTCCTATATATTGTATTTTCCTACAGTTCCTCCCTACATCATTGATAAGGAAGTGGCCATAGACACTGATGTGTACCCGTACGGCAGCAGCCCCACTCTCTGGTGTACGGTGCGGGGCATTCCTCCTCCTGCTTTTATCCAGTGGCAGTGGATGGCCAAAGAGGACTGCCCTGAAGCCTTCTCGTAAGTCACAATAACTGCTTATATGGACTTATTGAACCAACTGGAACTTTCTCAGTAGTGATGTTACCCAATGTAATATTAGAATCTTTCGTGACAGGCCTAACTCTGGGATTGCACCGGCAACCACATAATCGTCTTTGTTTACTTTGTGTTTGCATGCACTGTCAAATGGCCCTCATTGTCAACAGTGTGTTGACTTAGGAGCGATCTGGAGGCTTTCGTGATGTTGACCAAAAACAAGCGAGAAGACAATGAGAGCACACTGTGGGCCTGATGCAGATCAGCGGATGTTGTTCATTCATTTCACTGTCCATTTTTAGAAGAACATGACGTATTTTGTTTATTTTACCTGACCCTGTTCTATGATGTAAAGCAGGTAATCTGTCGTCTGTAGTAAAACACAACTATTATTGGTTAAAATGGTAACCCTCAAAGTCTGATCTGATGTTGGCCAAGAGTAAAATTATAATTATGAACCTTACCTACTTTACATCATAGAACAGGGTTAGATAGTCAATTCTCAGCATTTTTTATTTTTAACTTTTTCTTATTTTAGGAAACATATGAACTACACCTTGTGCCTTGTGTCAGTATGTTACAACTATAGGGCACCAAGTACTCTCATACACTGGACAGTTGAAATGTGGAGGCATCTTGGTCTGTGTCAACCCACGAAGACCACCACTAGGATTCTTATCTGCCCCCTGCACATCCAAGGGCTTCCTTTATCCCGCAATACATTTCCTGTTGTTACAAAAAAAGAGCTTTGTCGTAATAAGTCTCATCTCCACTCAAATCTGCAGATTTATGTAACGGAATGGTAGGAAATGTCCATTAATGGTGTAGTCTGTAAGTTTCCCAGAATAAGAAAAAGTTAAAAATACAAAATTCGAGTCTGTAGAGGTCAGGGACTAAAGTCAAACATGACTACTTTTGGGTAAAGATGTGACTCACAAACTCTGATGTGATGTTGCTGTGGAGTCAACTGGATGGGACTAAAGTAAAATAATCATTATGATAGATTGCCCACTTTACATCATAGAACAGGGTCAGATAAAGCATTTACTTTTTTATTTTATTTCTAACAATATTTTATTTTAGGAAAGTTACAGAGTACACTTTTGTTGTATCCAACAGCTCTGGGTTAACAAGATCTGCCGTCCAGCTAGAGGCCTGTAACAGTTGGCGAGATATCAGCAACAACACTGGCTACAATAAAGTGGACCGAATTTTTACCAAAAGTGTTCATGCAAATAAGGTACAATTTGACCTCAAAGCGATCTATTACATTCAAACGTACCTAAAGTATCCAGAATCAGTATTATGATGTTTCCTATAGAAAATTATGAGCTCTTTGAAGATCCAGAAAGCCGAGGAGCATGCGCTGTACAGATGTTCGGCCTCTAATAAAGCAGGAGAAGATTCACGGCTCATCTTTTTCCACGTGACACGTAAGTATGGTGCTTTTACTTGTATAATATTGTCATTATTACATTTTTTAGTCCTACCTACTGTAAACCTATATTTCAATGGCACTAGGTAAGATGTGTGCTTGAACTGAAACCTTCCAGCTAGCTACATCCTGATCCTCCAAATTTGGAGTAGGATCATTCCTGCCATGTCCCAGCGGCACTGAAGGATGGGTCAAAGGCAGAAGACTAATTTCCCTATGGGGACAATGAAGTCATCTTAAATGCATTTCTGAGAAGCCTATTAGCTGGCCTTTTTAGAAAATGATATCACTGTATGAGCCTCTTTCGTTACTGTTTATTACTTTAGTGTGCTCTTCACTATTTTTGTATATTGGGGCTGCACAATATATCACAAAAAGTCTGTTATTGCAATATCAGCAAATGCAATATTTGTATTGCAAAAATACAATATATATCACAATAATGCAAATGCAATGGTTTTTAATCTGACATAGATTTTTTTTATGAGAGCCTTGAATAAAAATATTACATTTAAATTAAATACATATATTTAAGAGTTCTTTATTAGTCATTATTTACTTGTTTTAGAAGTCTACTAGTAAATAAGGAAAATTATTTCTTCCTTATTGCAGCAAAATATTTCACATTATTCAACAGGGTTATTGAATATCAGATGTTAATCTCATATCGTGCAGCCCTACTACTGACCACCTTTTGATGAACATTGCACAATGCTTCCAGATTACTTGCCTTCACTAAGGTAACTCTTGAAGCACTTAGGACATAGAGATGCACCAATCCGGCTTTTTGGATCGACCGAGACCCGATATTCACAGACACTAAAAAAACCAAAGGCATGGACATTTCTTTCCTAACTTTGATCTGAAATATTAAACCTAAAATATAATATAACTAAGACCAGATGACCATCAAAATGTTCCATTTTTGCAATGTAATATATTGTCTGCTCATAACCAGGCTAAAGTATAATAAATAATATCAGATCCAGTAACGGCCTTGTTTACCAATCCACTGATCCAACCAAAGGGCCTGCATTGGCACCAATATTTGATCCCGTATCTAGTGAGGGTGCATCACCTAGACATCGAAATTTTATTCTCCTAAACTTTTTTCTTCCAGGTGGCCTGAAGCTGAGCGTATCTCCACCTGACCCCCTGGAGGAGGACGACGTGCTGCTGCAGTGTAAAGCCGATGCGTTGATCTACAAGAGCCTGGCCTGGTTTACAGTCTCCAACATGTCCGACTCTGAGCCCCTGTCCTCGGTCCAGCCCTGCCGCTCCCTGGCTCTGCAGCAGGAGAAACCCCTCTCCCAGGCCGTCCTATCAGGATCCAACAACACCAACTTCACACTGGAGCTGCCTCTGCCTAGCGCCACTTTCAGGGATGAGGGGGTGTATGCATGTCAGGTGGAGAACATCAACACTGGGGAGAAGACATGCCTACTAAGACGCCTTAGGCTCAAAGGTATGCGTAAATTTATCATCAAACAATCATTATCAAAAAGCTAGGGCTGCATCATATGAGAAAAACATTTCACTTTCGATATACCACGTTGAATATTAGGAATAATGATACCGATAAAAAACAGTTTTATTAAGATAAAGGTCACGATTTATCAGGATTTTAGCTGACTTTGAATTTTTTGTCTGACACAGTAAACTACTGCTACTACAGTGTTTCAGTGTACATCCAATACATCCACTGTACATCATAATACAATTTTTTATTAATTTGAACACTGGCATTGTTACAGTAAAAATGACAGTGAAGAGCAAAGCATAAATTGAATGCACTGTATCACAATTCAACGATCTTCCCAGGTTAAGCCGATTCTCATAACTTCATATCACAGTTAGATTTTTATTGCCATATATCAAATTTTACTCTTCAAAATAATTCTTTAGTCATAACACATTTTCATTCAAGGCTCTAATTAGTAGTACTGTCCTATCCAATAAAGCCATAAAAAAGGCAAACACTTATTTTAAAAAACAAACACTATGTAAAATTAAAGACCATGGCCTTATTTGATTTATTGTGATTGGTTTAGAACCACTCAATTGAACATCTCAGAAGGTGTTTTCTTACAATATTCTCTTTTTTATTTTAGGTCTGGAGCCCGCCAGGATTCTTAATAACCTGACCGACCAGAGAGCTAATGTCAGCACAACTGTGACTTTTAGCTGTGAAGCTGCTGGGAGGCCCAAACCAATTGTAATCTGGACTAAGAACAACCATACTGTAGTTGTAGGCTCTGGTAAGTTCTACATTATTTTATTAAAGTTTTTTTATTAAACTATTAAACTTATAACTATATATGTCTTTTTTGATGTGAGGCAGTATTCAATAGTGTTATGCAGTCCGAGATGTTATAATGTTATGTAGATATGCATTAGTCCTGGTTTAAACATAGCTACTACCTGGTTTACACCTATTTAGTCCTGGTTTAGATCTGGTCAGACCTGATTTAAACCTGGTTTAATGTCCCTGTACAATCCCTGTGTGACCTTATCTGATAATGCATTCTATGTACTTTATTCCTTGGTTTTTTTTCTAATAAAAATGTAATTGGAAAGCCAAATATCTTCTGAGGTGGTACGTGGTTGACAATAGTCTGTATATTTTTTAGATTGTTTTTTATATTATTTTTACAGCATCACAATTGTTTTTCTTTAGGCATTGATCTGAGCCAGAACAACTATGTATTGAAAATTGAACGTGTGAAGAAGGAGGACAGTGGCCTGTACACCTGCACTGCCTGTAACAGCAGAGGATGTGACATCTCTCAGGCCTTTCTGACCACTGAAGGTGGGTTACTCTATCCTGATAGAAGCGTGTATGATATGTATTAATACTCCATTGGGGGAAAAATATTATAATGTGATAGTGGTGGGTGAGATGAAGTTTTTGGATAAATACTAGGAGTAGTAGTATTATATAGTATCCATTATCCATGTTATCTAAGTATAGCGTTATATTATATTTTTTTGTGCCGGTTTATTGTTTTTAAAAGTATCTTTCCTCTTTCTTTTCTCTTTTTTTTTGCAAATACAGAGATTTGCTAATTTTGATTTAGTCTTGTGTAATTATAACAAAATGTAAAGCTAGCTCTGACTTTACATTCAAACATTACTCAGTACTTGATTTGTTTTTTGGTCCAGTTCTTTTATAATAAAACTTTTGGCTACAGGTCAACCAAAAACTTTATTTATGTTTTTACCACAAGGTTTTTTGACATCACGCACATTTTTCATATCAAATAAATAACAAAAATAACTTTGCTTCTGTATGAAAGGAAGTGTTCCCAGTTTAGTATACACATCCTCCAGGGAGTTTCAGTCCAAAACAATGATGTGACTGGAGGACAAAGGGGGGGCCGAGCCCTGGCCTGCTCCAGTCTGTGTGCTCCTGTTCCACTAACATCCAAAAACACAGAGTCGGACCAGGCCTACGTGACCCTCGCCTCGCCAGCACAATATAGTTCCAGATACAGCAGCTAACAGCTAATACTACAAGCCAGGATAGGACTCCTGATAAGAAAAGTGTTTGGTCTTCTGCTGGTAGCTTTACATTGAAATTCTGAAAAGGTATTAACATTTTTGCCATATGTTTCCTTATATATTTTTTATATAAAGAAAGAAATGATCCTAGAACTAACTGCTTTAAGAAAAGGAGAAACTTCAGACTAGTTTTTGGTATAAACCAGAAGTAAAGTATAGGCTACATGTGGAGGATAATCTGACTCTTGACCATTGTTCATTATGGTGTTATGCAGATGTATTTGTACCAGTTTGTATATTTGAGCCTTTTGTGTAGCAGTAATTATTTGGATATTTCAGGCATAGAGGAGAAGACCAATGTGGAGCTGATTGTTCCTATCGGCTCGGTGGTCATCGCCATGTTTTTCTGGTTACTCATCGTCTTTGTCATCCGAGGCCGAAAAAGAGTAAGTACATCCTGAGCTTGCCACACGTTTCCTTCCTTGGATTTTCCCTCCGGTTCTACACACAATCATAGAGCAGCTGATAATAAATAAAAACACAACAGCCAACACGCAGTGGTACATATTGAGAGTGGGCGAGTGACTGATTGAAAGTGACTGGCCTGCCTCTCTTTTGTACAGGAGAACAACGGACCACTTATGCTTTCAGAAGTCACGTAGACCCAACAGCCCATGGGCCCCTTGCACTGGAGGGGCACCAGAATCATGCCAGTAATTCCTAGATACAGTATTATTAAACTAGGCAGAACTAATGCAAACTACTGCAAGCACTTGCAATACTGAGTGACGCAATTTGGGCAGATATACATCTCACAAAAAACAAATTAATTGGTCTTCTATCTGATGCTCGGACAGAAATATACTCAAGCCTAGAATAATGTTATGGCTGTATGTTATGACTGTATGTTATGACTGTATGTTATGAATGTATGTTATGACTGTATGTTAATGTTCAAATGTCTCTTGGTTGACAGATAAAATGTATTCAATTCTAAAAAACAATTTCAGATTATTATTTTTTTCCCTTGTTTTGATTCAGCCAGGATGACAGAGAAGAACCTTTACAGACATTGCCAGTAATATACGTTAGTCTGTATGTCTGTGCGACTTTACTCAAAAACTACTGAATGAATGAAATGTTTGGGGAAGCATGACACAGGGTTCAGTTGATTAGATTTTGGTGAAATCCGAAACATCGTTTGGATCCGGATACAACTTTACATTCTGTACCAAAATTACTGTGTACTGAAATTACACAAAGTGATCCATGGCAATGAGCCGCCTTGGCAGAGGTCTGCGCTTTCTCGTTGCTCTATACTATAACATACATAGTTGATTCATTTTGCATAAGTGTAGTTAGTTTAACATTACCTACAGCATATTTAAAGTAGATGTGACTTTATGATCTGATGTGTTTCAGCCCAGTGGTGGGGATCTGAAAACGGGTTACCTCTCTATGATCCTGGATGATGAGGACATGCCCATGGATGAGCAGTGTGAAAGACTCACATATGATGCCAACAAATGGGAGTTTCCTCGGGACAGGCTCAAACTGGGTAAAAGTTATTACTGAATAATTATAAAATGGTTAAAGGTTTAAGACATATCTGTGTATACATAAACTGTGTTTGATTCACAGGTGATCCACTGGGGCGAGGTGCTTTTGGTCAGGTCGTAGAAGCAGCTGCCTTTGGTATTGAGAAGGCCACAACATGCACCACTGTGGCAGTGAAGATGCTCAAAGGCTAGTACTCATACAGTGTAGGGTTGTCATTGTGAAGTCCACTGAGTTACTCTATAATGTTCATGTCTTCACTTACCTACAGAGGGAGCCACTGCCAGTGAGTTCCGCGCTCTGATGTCTGAGCTGAAGATTCTCATTCACATTGGACATCATCTTAATGTGGTAAATCTGCTAGGAGCCTGTACAAAGCCTGGTGGTGAGTAATGTGAAAACTAAAAACATTAAGTTAGCATTGATTGTATATTTAATCTAAAAACACCTATAT
>JAVQKC010059370.1:0-15038 GCA_036025475.1 Philypnodon macrostomus
AAGAAGTACCCAAATCGATACAGTTCGGCGTCTTTATGGTATGCACCTGTGTGCAAATGTTGAAACTGATCCGGCAATTTGTTTTTGAGTTATCGCGTTCACAGCTAGGATCTGTGGACACGGACGAACACCGACGTGATTCCATAATATCGTCATTTCGCCGATATAATTATCTTTAAGACATACAGATTATTGAGACACATTAGTACACTGCTCTGTTTTCCATTTAATTTTTATTGCTGGATTGGAGTGCAGAAGTTCAGCAAACATTTGGCGGCAAGTGGCTTTTCAATTGCTGCATCACGACACGCACAAAGAGACATTAACGTAATAACGCCTCGGCCCTTGTGTTCGATTGGCTTCAAGTATCTGTTATTGACTTGGTAGCTTTTGCGCACGTACTGTACACAAACGCACAATACTGAGCACAAGTGGGGCTGCCTCCATCCTAAACAGCCCATTAGCTGCCACACCTGGCCACCTGCCTCCAATCAGAACAGAGCCAGCATTGCCATGGCAGCGAGCGGCCAACAAATCCTCACTTGGATGGGGGGTCGCGGATGATTGATGAGCTCATAAATACTGCTCAGGATGACAGAGACAGCCTTTCAGTTTGTGTGAGTGGCTTTTTGGACGCAACACACAAATCACCCATCTTATATTTCTTTGTGACTCCGTCTTGAGAACTGAAACATTGAAAATGTAATTTCACTGTGTCCAGGAACCATTGCAAGATTATTTACTCCCACCAGTCTTTTTACCATTTACTATTTTTTGGCTTTTAGCATCTATTTTTATAGTGATAGACAGAAATTACATAAGAGAGATGGACGAATCACATGGAGCAAATGGAGTCAGACTTTGGCTGTGATGCGTATAGAAGGTCTTTGTGACCTTTTAGTTTTGTTTTGTGACCTGATCGTGTTTTTTTTATCTCATTTTCCATTTTTGTATGTATGAATAAACTGAGCCTGATGGTATGTATTTTAACTGTCTTCTTCTTCCTGGTTTGAAATGCCCTGTTATCAAATGTGTTTTTGTAGCATTTCTCTCTGAAACTGCACTTTTTCTTACAATAACTCACTTTTCAAGCTAAAATTATACCTTATATTTTTGAAAATGCATTAATTTTAAAACATTTCGTAAGCCACTAGAGACCCTCTGGTTGCTCGGCCAACCCGTACCCACTGCCTCACTGCCGCCTACAGTTGTGTATTGTAGCCTTTGGCATAGTGTTGCCCCCCCACACCTTTTTGTACAACCTCTCTGTCAACTAGTCTACATAGACCAGCCACTTGTTTGGTGTCACTCAGGCAGTTTCTCTTTCATATTTGATTGAGAGACATGGTTACTATAGTGATATATGGCCGGGCAATTGATAGAGGAAGACAGTGACAGGCCCACATTCACTGAGGCGAGCTTTTAAAACTCTTTTGTTTTCAGATTAAAAGTGCAGCGGTGACGTGTTGTCAGCTGTCAGGGAAAGCTTACATTCACAGTAAAGAAAGACATCCTTCAAAGTCATTTTGACCGCCAGTGTGGAGGCATCCTATCAATAGATCCATTTCAATTATCCCCTTGAACACTATATATACTGTAAGTCAATCGCAGGTCATTTTCTACCAGACTGAACATAGTCTTTTTCAATTCAATTATTTTGTTTAACTTTATTCTGGACACACTTTTGTTTTACTCCAGAGCGGGTAATATTAAGCTACATTCAGGCCATTACATATACTTTTTGAATAAATTGTGCTTCTGAGACCGTTTTTATATTCCATATTGTTTACTTCTACTTGAGTGAAATTGTTTTTTGTGTTTTTTTTAAAATCCTTTCCCTTGCTGTTTCTTAAAACTGGTCGGCCCCACTGGGACTGCATAGATTTAAGTCAAGGCAGTTTTTTTGGGGAGCATAAAGATGTTGAAGTTATGCCTTGTCATGCATAGGTAGAAGGCCGTAAATGAAACACGGTGAACTCTAGCATGACGCGTGATTCAGCATCAGTTTGTCATTTACAAAGTCTATTCTGATTCTGCCCTAATGTCGGGGCCATTTGCTGGTGCAGATCACTTCACCACACAGCCTCTTTCAGCATTGTTCATGATATCCTGATATCATTGCTCTGTAAGGCTTCTATTATTGTCAGACATTGCTTTCACATTTGAGTGGGACATGCAACAGGGATTCTCAAATCTATTTTAAAGGAACTTTTTATCAGTAGATTGGATCTATAATATGTCTGACATCCTTCACAGGACCTTGGGAAGAAATAGACTAATCTGATCTTAACACATCACTGACAGTGGTATTAAAGAAAGAATCACATTATTATTAAGTGTTGTATTACACTGTATTTCTAGGTGGTATTGTCATTCTGCAAATGTATCAATGTGAGTTTGTTTAATAATCACATTGACTACTTCAGTTCTAACATTTACAAAACAAAATAATACAACATTGTTTTTTTGCCTAGCCTTAAATTGCACCCACTTATTTATAGCCTGCATGAAAATGATTTGAACTTAATATTTTACAAAAGACACTTCCTGTCTGGATGTGAGTCTTAGCTTGATGTAAATTGGCCATTTATTCAGTGTTTACAGTACATTCCTATATTTGTGATATCTCTTAATTATTGTATAAGTCTGCGTGATTTAAAAAAAATATAATATAAAAGGTAACAGTTGAACTTGCCTTTCAGAACATGTTTGATGATTAACAGTTTGTTTGCATATATTTTGTGCAAGGGATATCGTTGTCTAAATAACTGCAGACTTTGTGTTTTGATTTTTGATTTGATTTGAAATTGATGTGCAGCCCTACCCTCATCCCAACAAGTGGGGCATGACCTGCTCTTGCGCCCCCATGATTTAAACCTACAGCAAACAAACGATTCACATTGTAACTCACGTTCTCTGATCAGAAACACAAGAGGAGTGAGATATATGCCACAACATTAAACTGTTTTCTTCATTCATTTAAATTATGCACTGAGAAACAGAGCTCAGAGCCAAGGTTACTCTCTGCACCACTTCTTTTCAATATTACTAATGAAATACGATGTCAGACCAGCCACCCATCTGTTTGTCACTTTGAGCAAGATGTCTGGACAATTAAAAATCCGACTGCCATAAAACAAACACTGAATAACAAGCCCACCCTAGAGGATGACTCATAATGTTTGTTAATTCACTTGTGTTGATTGTGTGATTGTCAGATTGAAGAGGTGGGAAGGATTTGCCAATAGATTTTATTGACAACATGGCTGTCATTGTAATGATGTTTTTAACATCACACACTCATCACTCATTTTTATGTCGGTAAATGTATAACACCTAACTTTGCAAAACATTCTCTTTTTCAGCATCACTATTTTTGGGACCGGAGCTAAGTGGCTGGCTGTGCTTCAGGAAAGAGACTTGAAACCTAGTAAGTAACAAAAATGTACATTTAGAGACAGACATGAATGCACATTGATAACGAGCAGCTTTTATGAAAAACTACACTTTGCATTGACACAAATACAGTATATGCAAATGTCTGAAGGCAGGTTTGAAGGCATGCAGTTTACTAAATGCATTAAAAATAAATGCATTTCATTTAGTTTATTTCTTTTAGTTTGTAAAATGCTAAATCCAGTCTTGTGGCCTCTCTTTGCCTCAAAAGTCCACTTGTATTTTTGAAGGACACATCTTTCTGTCTCCTCATGCTACTCCCAGACAGACACAATGATGTTGGGATCAGATTTGTCGAGCTAACCCAACTGAAGATCTTAAAAAAAAAAAAAATCTACACACTTTGCTGCATTTCATGGCTAAAGCCTTTTCACAGTACTGTCAATTATAGTATCTAAAAAATGGAACAAGGATGATGGACAGTGTAATGACATGCATGCGGTTTGACTCTGTTCATCCTTTAGACCATTTTCAGTGCGAATCAACAGTTTGGCCTCCGCTCTGATGTTTCACATGGAGTTGGCCGTATGAACGCGCTGTAAGGTTAATGCTCAACAATCATGGATGGGAACAGCTAATTGCTTTTAGTGTCAGGGCTCTCCTGAGACCGAGCCGGCCTATGCACATAATCAGAGCTGTGCTGCTGTTTATGAGACCTCCAGCTAACCTTCATGTGTGTTGTGGATGCTGTCTTTTATGTTTGTATTACAACGACAACAAAAGAGAAAGCTTTTTGGACGAATGTGCTAAAATGATGCTTGAAACAAAGCACTGGTTTTCATGGGTAATTTGATGCACAGCAATCACAGTTACAAAGAAGATGCTTACATAACCTTGGTATTTTCTGTAATTACGTACAGTATATACAAGCATACCAGAAAAAATAGCATCTTGTGTATATTCATCATTATTATATTCGGCGAAACAGCGATATTATGGAATCACGTCGGTGTTCGTCCGCGTCTGCAGATCCTAGCTGTGAACGTGATAACTCAAAAAATAAAGACACCGAACTGTATCGATTTGGGTACTTCTTCAATGAATATTAATTAAGTAATTAATTCATTATGGGCCAAAACTGTGAACGCATTAACTCAAAAAATCTTTGCTGAATCTTTTTCAACTGTTGCACACAGGTACATATCATGAAGACGCAGAACTGGATTGAGTTTGGTACATCTACAATTAACGTCCACAAATTCATGTTTTTTAAATATACCTGACCTCCCAAATTCAATTAAAAATGGCCAACTTCCTATTAGGGCATTCTTTATTTGACCTCTGTAATGTGCTGATGTACATTAACTATACAATTGCCAGGACCAATGTGCCAAAAGTCACGTGATTTTGTTTATGTTCAGCAGGATTATTGGTTCAATATAAGTGCATCAAAACATAAATTTGTGAATTATTTAATTGTCATTAATTGAAGATGTACCAAACTCAATCTAGTTCTGCATCATACTCTATGTGTGCTCATATTAGCATGTGAAATGTCAGTAGTGTATTTCTTGTTAACTCTGTTAACATAGCAACCACCTATTAACCAATGATGTATACAATACCTTGCCTGCCTCACACCCAAAGCAGCTAGGGTAGGCACCCGGCCTGTAAACCAAAAATGTACTAGGTTGTGTATTTAACTTACCTTTTTTTTTTTTTTTTGCAGTGGAGACACATAACCTCCAGTCGCTTCACACCATCTTGTCCACTGGTTCTCCTCTGAAACCTCAGAGTTATGACTATGTTTACGAGTGCATCAAGCGTAATGTGTTGCTGGGATCAATCTCAGGTAAAAAATTGTTTATAATGATAAAATGAGAGCTAATCTGAGCAACAATTCATACACAAAACAAAGACTGACTCATAGAAAAATAAAAGTGTATAGAGCTGTACATCACCATCACCACCTACAGACACATACACATGCTGGCCCTTTGAATCTATTGTTATGTTGACAGGCCAATAGAAATCCATTCTGAGAAGCGTTTAGCATTTAGCCCAGCCTGAGTGACTGATGTGTAACAGACAGATGCACACAAACAGTAGGCAGCCACATGTGTCTCACAGATGAACACACTCCACACAAGCACAGTGAATGACATCTTTTATGTCTGAAGTATGAAGCCAAAGCATCTTTAGAACCATGCTGTGACACACATGTCCAGCTTTAAAGCTTGGACAATCATAGAAATGTCATAGGCAGTCACATATACACTAAAAAGAGAAGTGGAAAGGCCACAGTGACTGAGGAACTGGCTTCTATTTACACAGATGCTAAATCAGTTGTTTACTCTTTCATGTAGATAATCTTACGAGAGAAGGGTGCACCAAATAATACTGATCAATAAAAAAAAAAAAAACATTCTCTTTTATGTGTTTTTATGGCACTATTGAGGGTGGTGGTCACTTTGCCTATTATTATTTGTATTTGGTTTTCTGATATAGACCTTAACAGAAAGTATGTCCTGAAAAAAGAAAAATACATAGAAAATCTGATATGCGTGTGTGTGTACAGAAGCAGGTCTTGCCCTAGTCAGTCTCCATCTTGTCGCCAAGGGCAACAGCAGGCAGCGCCCTGTAGCCTGCTGGCTGACCTGACCTTGACCCTTGAGGTCACCACACTGTGCCTCTGCGTGCTCTGAGCATATGTGAGTGACTGGTGGTCTCTAGGACATATGTTAGGAGCCCTCATCCTGTGGGCATATATGTGAGTGCACAGTCTACAACAGGGGCAGCCCCAAAAAAACCTGCACTTCCTATAACAAGTAAATTGGCTTTGTTTTTTTTAAATTTATATAAAAAAAAAAAAAAAAAAAATCATCTACGCTTGTATTCTGTTTTGTGCACATAATGGTCTCAGTGGGAATGGCTGGCCCCTGTTGCTTCTCTTAGGGGATTTTAACACTTTCACTGCTGGATTTCTGCCACTCTAATATATCTCCATCTGACTACCCATATGCCAGCACTCTTTGTCATCCTGTTTGAAATTTTATACGATTTCACAACAGTAAACCTTCAAATATATAATGACAATTAAATAATTCACAAATTAATGTTTTGATGCACTTTTATTGAGCCAATAATCCTGCTGAACATAAACGACACAGTGATCCGGGCAATTGTATACTTAATGTACATAGGCACATTACAGAGGTCAAATAAAGAATGCCTCTATAGCGCCCCCATGTGTACAGTGTACCCAACATAAAATATTATGACCCCAACCTACAACAAACAGTCGGCCATTTTGAATTGAATTTGGGAGGTCAGGTATATTTGACAGCCTCTAACTTGCACATACTTTGCCCGATTAGGCTCTAACCTGAAATACCTAATTACCCCCAGGCCCTGAACACATCTGACCAATATGATGCCAGTTACCTCTATAGCGCCCCCTTATAGACTGAAAGAACAATGTAGTTTTAGGGAATTTTGCAAAATCTGGTTTGGGGTGCGGGGACTCTTAATTGCTTGTTAACAATATTAAAACCCTTAGAAATCACACAATGTCTGATTAAGGTGCCCGTTGGCCATTTCGCAGATATACCCCGACAGCACAGGCCTAGTTATTGATATTTTTCATAGATTTTTTTACTCCAAGCTGTTTTCATAATATATACATTAAAACATTGAAACAAATCATGGCAACTACATAAATTCAAAGAGTTTGTGGATTCTGATCCATATCCACAAACAGACCGCAGCAAACTTGAAATAAAGTTAAATTCTGTTTTCTATTATCTGGGCTAACAGAAACTTCCGGAGAGCCTTTAACACAAAACAAACACACACAATGAAGATGATGTTGAAGGACGTGGCAAGAAAGCCAATATGGCACTTAGCCGAAACTCTCCTCTTGTGTGTGTGTGTGTGTGTGTGCCAGTTTGTGTGCCCAGTCATTAGAGTGTGATAATAGTATAATTGCTTGTCTTCGCAGTATATGTTTGTGTGTTTAATCAGACAAACTTTCCCTCTTCCTCCTGGGAGCCAATTAAAGCTCGACAAAGAACCTGGCAGAAAGAGAGATGGAGAAAAATACTTTAGAAGAAAAGAAAGTGTGTAGGGAAGGACACAGTGGCAATAGAGAGGAAACGGGGAATGATGGATGGATGAGGTCTGATACAGAGGTGAAACAACATGGAGGTAGAGATGCAACAATAGGAACATGTCAGAAATAGTTCATGATTGGAAGGCAAAGACAAATGGGTGGCGCTGCAAAAGAAAAGAGGGCTTGTTCAATGCAGTTTAAGGAAAGAGCTGTAACTGAAGTCTATATAGGCCAGCAGAGGTGGAGCAGCCATTTTGTGCTCAATTTTCAGTAATGGAAGAAAAATCTAACCTCAAGTTCACATTAGTCACAGGCTGTGCAGAGTATTTAAAAAAAACTGCAGATCTTTTGGCATTCCTTTTGTTATTGAGTTGAGTCTACCTAATAAAGTGTCCAGTGAGTGCAAATCAACTAAAAATAGTAGTGGCAGATTTACACATTTGCTTGAACAGAAAATACCAGCATTAAGGTGTTAGAATGTAATGTTTTTTTCTCTGCTTTTCTTTTGTCTGTGTGTCCAGGTGGTACTGACATAGTGTCCTGCTTCATGGGTCAGAACCCATCAGTACCAGTGTATCGCGGAGAGATCCAGACTCGAAACCTGGGCATGGCTGTGGAGGCTAGGAGCCTTGATGGTGAGATATGCAAATTCAGAGAAAACCACTTGGCTCAGAACTGGAACATCCATGCCATGTGGTCCATTTTGAGAGAAGGGCGAGGGAATGCTGAGTTATGTATCCACTAAGATGAGGACCTTTCTCTGCTTTTTGTGGCACTAGAAAAATTTACTTGGGATAATAATCTTTACAATTTGAGTTCATAAATACACATGTTTATTATCAACACACCAAACAAAAGATTTTTTCATTGATTGTAGTCCACTTTTCCCCAGCTCCCAATTCCTGCAACAGGCTTTACTGGCAGGTCTACACCACCTTAGAGCAGATTGAATGGAAACTTAAAGGCAGTTTTGTTCAAAGAGCTTTGTATTATTTAGTTACTATAATAATTGCAATCCTATATTGGTATCAGCTTCATGGCATTACTGCTAACATGATTTCTACAGTGATCAGACATAACATTATGGCCACTAACTGGTGAAGGGAATAATGCATTACCCCTTCATCATGACACCTATTAGTAGATGGGATTCATATTTTGTGTTCAAAGCAAGTGTGAGAATTTTAGTGTGTTCAGCAGGGGCCAAAGTGTGATGGCCTGTAAACTGGTGCAGAGCATCATCAAAACTGCAGTTCGTGTGCAGTGGTTCAAGGAAGGAACAGTGGTGAATGTGGGGAGAAAAAGCTGGACTGTGTATTTATTACTGATCTGTTTTTTGCACATTAGGCAGGTTCTTTAAAGACATAGCTGAGCATTGTGTTATGTCTGATTGGTGAATATCTTAAGGTCTGTAGGTGTGTGTATTTCTGCTGGTTTATCTGTGTAAGTCGGCAGAGTGATTAATTTTATTGTGGGACTATCTGTGTGATTGAACAGGTAAGGTTGTATGGGGTGAGAGCGGGGAGCTGGTCTGCCTCAAGCCTATCCCCTGTCAGCCGACACACTTTTGGAACGACGAGAATGGGAGCAAATACCACAAGGCTTACTTTTCTACATATCCAGGCAAGTGCCAAATTATCACTCAGAAAAAATATTCACTTTATTATAATTTGGGAAGAGATAAATCATTTCCACAGTATTTCATTAGTCGATTTAAAGCATCATTAAGATTCAATGAAACTCATCTTTCTTTGCACAAAAATGTTATGTTATCTTTTATGTATGTCACGCTTTTTCCTTCAGGTATATGGGCCCATGGAGACTACTGTAAAATCAACCCAAAGACAGGAGGCGTTGTGATGTTAGGCAGAAGGTCAGTGGTGCCACACATCTGTATAGATCATGTGCTGTGATATGCTGATAAACAACTCGTGATGATAAACTAAGAAACGTATAACATTTGAACTTATTTCCAGTGATGGGACATTGAACCCCAACGGAGTTCGTTTTGGCAGCTCAGAGATCTACAATATTGGTAAAAAAATAGTCTTGTCTTTTGCAAAGTAATCCCACACATTGTTTGTAAACAATGTATAAAATTAGCCCTGACCACTTTATTGCCTTTCATTTGATCTATTTATGCTGTGTGCTTTCCACAGTGGAGGCATTTGAAGACGTGTCAGACAGCCTTTGTGTCCCTCAGTACAATGCAGATGGAGAAGAGAGAGTGATTTTGTTTTTAAAGATGGCACCTGAGAAACCCTTCAGTCAAGACCTGGTGTCAAAGATCAGAGGAGCCATTAGGAAAGCCCTGTCTGCGCGACACGTACCTGCTCTACTGTTGGAGACCAAAGACATTCCTGTAAGAATAACTATAGAAATAATGAAATATGTCAGCATGTCACAGTGGTGAGATAGTGTGACTGTATAGACCCTTTAAAATGTTTGTCATATGGAATGTTCAAAATTCCGGAATGGAGGCAACTGTGGGTTAACTTGAGGGATAGAATAATTCTGAGCATACAATGAAAAAACTATTGTGGTCATCATCATTTCTGTATATTTCTGTCTGGTAAAACCTAAAAATCAAGAATTTTGCCACCAGCCAAAATGCTAACTATATACTAATCGGTACTGTAGGGAAATTAATTGATTCTTACGACTGCATCTAGCCACGATGGTCCTGAAGGTCCAAAAAATGTCCGAACAGGAGGTCTGCGTGTGGTTCTGGTCCTGTAGCAGACTGAAGGGTCGGCCGGTGGTCTAGTGCCTTACCTCAGCCAGACTGAGTTGCTGCACTCCTCTATTCATGGAGGAATCGGAGTTTTCCTCAGAAACTCCACAACTCTCACTAATGGCAAATTACAGGCAAAAGTCAAAACTTCACGTTGTGTGAATATAAGTCTAAAACCAAAAATGTGTTGCTGTTTGAAAAGGTAGTTTGTAACAGCGACTTTAAAAGGAGGAAAAATGTATGTATTCGGTCAAAAATGGTGAAATATCGTAGCCGCGCGCTTAAAGAGAGATGTCAACTCTTTCTCCAAACCTCTTTCTCCGAACTCCGTGAAAACTCTCACCAAACTGACCAAGGAAACTGAACAGCACCCTAGGCATTGTTAGGAGATTAGTGTTGAGGAGAACAGTGGGCGTGCAAAATTCAACTTTCATTGTGGCATAATATTATCTGAATACACCTCACTAAACACATTTCAAACCCAAAACTGTACACACAAACATCATATTATGTACACACCTCGTATACAGTTCTTTTGTTGAAAACATTATCAAACTGTCACTGAAGAGAGACAGCTGGTCAAACCAGGGTCAATGCGTCGGTCTGTGACTCCGCGGTGGTAGAGTCATAAAAGTAACCCGAGATGAATGAAGGTCCAGACACACTGACAACTCTATTAACACACAGTATAAACATTGTCTCAAGAACTAATTAATCTGTTGTTAATCAGTTTCTTCAAGTCTTGGTTTGAATAGGAGTCTTTGATCTGATAAAAGTTCTCCATGTTTACTCCCTACAAGTCTGTTCAAGAGGTCAGTTACGCTACAGTACATTGAAAAATATATACAAGAGGTACTTTCACTAATGTTTCCTAACCAGGCTCTGACATTACCTTATGGTTTTGCCTCCAGTTGCCACCATTCTGGAATTTAGAACCTTCTGTTTGAAAGGGTCTATAGATTTTTCATCTTAAACTGGTGTCTTTGGAGTATACGTATAGTATGGTATAAGTATCATTTCCTACCACACAATTTATTGGATTTGCAAAATATATGGTAGATAATAACACTATTATTGTTGGCACTTGTTTGCTTGAGATTCTTGCATCGCCATCAGATACACACATTTTACCTTATAGCTTGAATAACAGATTTTAATTTTTTGTATTCTTTGCAGTACACCATCAGCGGTAAGAAGGTGGAGGTGGCTGTCAAACAGGTAATCGCTGGTCGGGACGTGACCCAAAGAGGAGCTTTCTCAAATCCTGATTCACTGGATCTTTACAAGAACATTCCTGAACTGCAAAACTTCTGAAAGCTTAGAAAAAACGTCTTTTAAAATAAATATTTAAACCAACTATGGATAGTATAAGTATAAGTGATAAAATTTTGCCTGAAACATGAATTGAATATATTGGCCGGCCCGTGTGTAATCTAAAACCATTCAATGTACATAAAGTTGATCACTGGGCTGCTCTCAAAGGTACTCTTCTACAGATCAGTAAAAGCCTCTAATTTATTTCAGATGAAAAACAATCATATCAACCGTATAAAGAGAAACTTGCTGCTTCAGTGCTCTTTGTGATTGAATGGTCAAAGCTACAGGCGCTCCATGCTGTCAAGTGGTAAACAGGTATACAGATGAATGGGCGCTGACAGTGGACAAGTGGAATTGTCTATCACATGCTTTACTTATGGCTCCATTGTGTGATTACTATCAGCCCATAACGACCCATATCTTTGTGTGTCATTGTGCCGTGGCTTCCAGACTTCTCAAAGAAAACTTTGATAACTGTAATGAACTCATCTGTGTCTTTTATCGCCATATCATTTTCTATAACCTGTGTGATTACATGTATGTACGTATATCAGGAGTATCTATATATTTTTGAACTGTGAATGGCATTAATGTTATATAATTATGCAAGTGATGTTAGTGACCCATACCTGTAAACCATAGTGTGTTACAGATGCTATGTCATGTGAGGACTACTAGACTTTGGTTAAATTAACCACATAAACTAATGCTTTCTGAACTTTTATTTTTACATTTATTTTTCTAACCCTTCTGACTCACTGTTTCTTGTTGGTTACTATATATTGTAAAACTGTCATATTGATTTATCAAAAGCATTCACAGGAGAACACTAGAGTGAGATTTTTACATTCATTGATACTGGTTAGAATTTAATTAGTCTTTAAAACATTGTAAACAGATTGTTCAAAAACCTTACATTCCCTTAAACTGACTTAAATGTGTTGGCAATATGCTGAGAAAGGGATCCTAATAAATATGTCCATGCACTTTAGTGTGTTAAGTGGAACAGTGTTTGTCTATATTGTTGTGGCTACTAGAGCAGAGCATTATGGGATTATATTTATGTGTGGCATTCCTGAATGTCTTTTAAAGTATAATTATATATATATATATATATGTTCTAATGAAACCTTTATCTAAAGAAACCTGATGTGTGCTTAAATCTGTATTCAATCTGTTTCTTCAAATACTATACATAATATAACTTCAAACAAACTTACTTGAGTAAAAGTCAAAATCTTACTTATGTAAATATTCTAATCCACAAGTGCAACTGCTGCTTCTCCATACTTGAAAATGGAATAAACCCTATAACCTTTGTGATACCAGGTCACACATCTACAAATTTCAAAATTCCTCAGAAAAATTCCTCATGTAAAATGATCTCTAGAAAATGTACTGAGAAGGTATTTTGTTATTTGCCCCAACAGACTGAACTCCATATGTGTCCAAAAGCCAATCATTTTGACAGACATCTAATATAAAAATAAACATGACAGTTTTGAATTCCCTGTAACCTTTGACCATGTGCAAATGCGATGTACTGTCTCTCTGCCAAATATTCAAACACAACAACATAAAAATAGCCAACATTTGGTTTGGGTCCAGTTTATCAAAACTCAAACACAGTGTGTATATGTGTGAATATGGGTGAATGCGGGTGAATACGTGTATGCTGAAATGTATTTTATTCTCAAATAACAAGCACCTGATGAACTTAAAGTATAGTTCCCAGAGAACGAGCTCAAACACATATAACTGTTACAAAAAACATGAGCTGCCTCTTAATGATTACTGTGTGATTGTGTGTTCTGTATTCAAGTGTGTTTAGTGTCTAATTTGTTGTCTGTGTGATCAATTTAAAATGTAAATTCATCTTCAGTCGTTAATGATACACTCGTTATTCTCTTCTGTCAGGAAAGTCACAGTATTTCTATTCATACAACTGGCTTTAGATATGCTATTAGTAAAAACAAGGCAGGGATTTATATCTGGCTGGTGACATATTCAAAACTTCAGTTAAGTTTTTGCACATTGAAGTCGCCCTAGGTTCTCAGAATGTGATTGCAGAATCTCATCTTCTTTTCCACAAAACTAGGATATAAAAAAAAGTATATATATTGTGTTGTCTGAAAACGAGGGCAATCATTCCTGAGTATGCTGCAGACAGCAGCACATTAAAAAGTACAACTATTTGGTTCTATTCACTTTCACTTTGATCTCTATGATGGTTGCAAATTGTCATCCGAAAATCAGGTCACCAGAGTAATAATTTTTTATAAAAATGAAATTCTAGTATTTTTTAGGGGTAAATTAAACTGTGGTCAGTTGGAGTATGGTTGCAGGGCTGACACACAGAAATCCAGACAGACAATCATTAACCATTCATATAATAATAATGGATTGGATTTATATTGCACTTTACAATGCCATGGTTTTCTCAAAGGGCTTACATTTTGAGTCCATTATTCATTAACTCCACAGTCATACCTGGTGGTGGTAAGCTACTTATATAGCCACAGCTGCCCTGGGGCACACTGACGGATGTGTGGCTGCCAGTTTGCGCCTACGGCCCCTCCAACCACAACTGAACACCAATCACACAACCACATTCGTTCATAGGTTGGAGGGCAAGCACCTACCCACTGCACCACTTTTTTATTTCACTATTGGGTTATTGCCCTACATGCCTTGGTGGGGCAGTTTTGAGAGGATATTTTCTCCCTGTCCAGTCTTTTATTCAGAGGGTTATATTTGTAAAGATCCTGATGAGTCCTTTTGGTTTCTTCTCCTCAAATGTAGTGGTTGTAGAAGTGTGTGGCATGTTCACTGCGGCCCAATTATCTGTAAGTGACATTATGTTGAGTGGAACCTCTGCACTAGACGTGTTATATCGAAATTGGTCAGTGATGAGACCTCCACTCTTAAGACCCCTGAACTGAAGATGATTAAAGAGCTTCAATAGGCCCTATGTCCGCAATGACGTAAAAGGTTCGTCATCAATGGGAATTCATCACAATGTCCAATTCTCATTTTGAATTCCAGTCACTCTAATAGGCCTCAATTTTAGACTGGTTAAAAGCCACCATAGATCTGGCAGGAATTTTATTTTAGAGGCTTACATTGTTTTACTACAACAATGTGGTCATTCTCCACTCTCTGTATGAGACAAGTATATAGACAGAATTCTCCACTCTCTGTATGAGACAAGTATATAGACAGAATTCTAGTGACCAACTAAATATGGCTATATGATATATTTTGCTGGTGTTTGCTCTAAAATTAGTACTGCATATGCAAACACTAGGTCAGGTTTCAGGTTTCAGTTTATTTGTCATATGCACATGCAACACAGGGTCAAAAAAATGCAATGAAATGCTTTGGATCGGAAGAACCGTTAGACTCGCTAAGATACTCATGAAGTACTAGTAGCATGCAATATTAGTACATAGTAAAAAAGTGTGTGCAAAAAAAAAAGAG
>JAVQKC010059379.1:0-10701 GCA_036025475.1 Philypnodon macrostomus
GCGTTTGGACAATACAATATGTCTGTTTAAGCCGGTTATTGCTCAAATGGCTCTTTAAATCATCATTCAGTAGTCTTCCTTGATCACAATATGTCTCTAACTTCACCTTCACCAAAATGGCAGCAATGGGGTCTTTGTGCCAGTCTCAATGGTGCACAAGGAAGGGCATCCAGTGTAAAAAAAAAATATGACAAATGAATATGCAAATCTCTGTACACTAGGAAGCAGATTTGCTGAGGTGACCCTTATAGAATACCTAAAATAAAAATAGCGTTAGACTATTTAATATGCTGTCTAAATAACTAAATAACCTTACTCAATAGACTTAATTGACTTTTATGTAACTCCTTAAAATAGCCAAAGTGCCTCGTAGTACACATTCCTTCCCACACAAAACATGTCTGAACACCGCTCTACCGCCATTGTGTTGTAGTAAATGATAACTGAACAAGTGAAGAGGTCAGCTATTTTGCGGCCGTGTCAGATTTCCCTAGGCGACCTTTATGTGTCTGTGTAAATGTGGGCTGACACTGTGTCAAACAAGAGTGATGTTGTACAGAAGAAAGACTAGATCCAATATTTTGTTGCATAAACTGAAGATCTGGAGTAACAAGGGGGAAGTTGCTGGTTGTCACTGCATATAGACATCATACAACCAGCCCTCAGCGGTGTGTGTGCGCGTGTGTCCATGTGTGTGCATGTGTTCGTAAACTGTAAATAATAGTGTTTTTCCACTTGAGCAGAGCAATTGTTACAAATCTGTGGAACCTAAAGAAACACTCGAGACAATCTAAACAATGCAGTACATGCTGCCCTTGTATGGAACTGTCTAGACCAATTTAACTACATCATATTTAAGAGACATTGAAGGTTACATAACAATTTCCTATGTGTGAACAACATTTCAAAAGCCAAGCCACAATAAGATATAAATTATGCAGATCTGTTATCGCATTGTATTGAATTTAGTTGCATCATAAAATCAGGTGTTTTTTTTAATGAAAATTTCTTTTAAATTGTTCCACTTTTGCAGACCTTTAGACTTATTTACTTCCAAGAAGTGATTAATTTAGTAGTGTTTTGCTTGTTCTGCTTAAAATGGTAACAGTTCATGCAACTATGTATTCCCATATACGCCTACTCATGTTGTATCAATAAAAGATACAAGAAAGGAACAGCCCAATGGAGAAGGCGACTGAGCTTTCCGCTGGTGTCTGTCTCCCCTTGCAAGTAAAAACTATAGTTGTCTGCTGTGTTTACAGGGAATAAAGTGATTTTTCTAACACAGTTTTAAGATGTGCTGCTGCTTTCAAAATGTGTCTCAAAATGTGCTAAAATATCTAAGTTCAACATCTGATATATATTTTATTGTAAATAAAATGTGATATTATGGAATTTGCTAACAATTATGATCTACATTATGCTACTGTGCAAAACTGAAGGATTTTGACTTTTTAAATTCATTTTTACACAGTGGATTAGACATAAAAGTCTGCAGGTAAAAATATTTCAATGAGAATCATGTTCATGAACCTTCGGCTGCATAACCAGTATTGATTGTGCTACTGTAATTCTGCAGTAGTTAGCTCTGAATGAGTTGATACTAATGCTGGATTGATCGCTGTGTCTATTCTGCTAAATGCTGTATGTATTTTGTGCATGGCCTGGTTTAGTAGAAGTGTGTTTGAGCGACCACAGCCGACAGGAAACACTTTTACTGCGGAGTCACTGCCAGAAACAGACACAAGTATTTGACCAGATGCTTCTCAAACAGGCTTCAACTCAAACATCTGTGTATGACAAGGATGAACACACAACAGGACCTCCAGTTATCTGACAATGCTTTCCAAAAATGATGCAATGTGGAACAAATGTTGGTTTCATTGACAAATGTAGTGTCTTTTTCCTAATCTATTCCCACTTTTGTTCCTCTGCAGGACCAGTTTGAGAATCTGGACAAACACACACAGTGGGGAATTGACTTTCTCGATCGATATTCAAAGTTTGTGAAAGAGAGACTGGAAATAGAGCAAACCTACGCCAAGCAGCTACGGTACGTTTAGTTTGTGCACTTTATATCAACCAGTATGTCAACCATCCCATCTCAGTTTACTTGTTTCATCAGCTCCACTATGACTATACATTGGCAAATTTTTGAGTCATAATAAAACACTTAAATGTGTAGTCTGTAAGTTTCTAAAAAATAAGAAAATGTTTAAAATATAAAATTATTCTATGACGTAAAGCTGGTCATCTGTTGTCTGTAGAGGTCAGGAGAGGGACTCAAGTAAAACTCCACTACTATTAGTCAAAGTGGAAACCCACAAACTCTGATTTGATGTTGCTGTAGGGGCCAGGGTTAAGTTATATAATAATTATGACAGATTACCAACTTTACATTTTTAAACAGGGTCAGATAAAGCATTTCAATTTCTTCTAACAATATTTTATTTTAGAAAACTTACAGACAACACCTTTAAGAGACACACCTTTAAAAGATGGGCCATAATTAAACCAGATTCTCATAGCGTATACCACATACATAAGTCCTACAGAGAACATAAAGTTGGCTGACATGTAAGTGTAAAGTGCAATACATATGGTTAAGGACCAAAGCCTGAAGCCCGTTTGTTTCATGCTGCATACAGAAAACATTGGATCACAAACATGGCAAGGCATCATGGCCTATATAATAATGAAAGGCTCAGTCCAAAAATCAAGAGGAAGACTATCACATTTGAAAAATTGAAAAAAAAAAAAAACATGACCAGTGGCATTTTTCTTTGCTACAAATAAAAATTTATTTTAAAACCAGTTCAATCCCTAATGGATAGATATGGATATCAAAGAGGGGATATCCTTTCTGAATATTCAACTCACACTGGCGCTGTTGGTGTGATGAATGATCAAAGATACTATACAGCGGTGTGTGCGTTTTCACATTATAATTCAGACAGGAATGCTTGTGAAGTGTTGCTGAGTGTGTGTGTGTGTGTGTGTGTGTGTGTGTGTGTGTGCGTGTAGGTGTGTGTGCGTATGTGTGTGTGTGTGCGTATGTGTTAAATCATTACCTCGCTGCTTTGGTGCTGTGCCGAGTGGGGCCTTGTCAGAGCCCTAGGGATTGGACAGGAACATACTTTGATGTTTCAATCTTTCATTCATCTTTAATAATATACAGAAGTTCTCTCTGTTTGTCTGTGTGCTGCCTGCTTCATGTGTGTTTACTTGTCTGTCTACAAGGCTTAAAATACAGCACACTATATTTAACCTCCTAATGTGCTTCCTTGTTTTCTACCAGGAACTTGGTAAAGAAATACTGTCCGAAGCGCTCCAAAGATGAAGAGCCCAGGTAACCATCTCATCTGTCCTGTTTATAGAGCAGTTTTGGGACTAAAATGTTGGATGGGTTAATTCATTGGCTACTATTATAATTCTGTGTAAATGTTTTAGACAGATTCAGTAAATTTTTTCAGTTAAATTTTTTTTCATGACATGATCTCACCAGCATTGTGTACACTGATGAAAATAAACAGATTTGTATTATTATTTTTATTTGAAGTGTTTTATCTAACGGCATATCTCAACATTTACACAATCATTTTGATAAACGTTCTCTTGGTTTAATTGTTAATTTGTTTTTATTCTGTACAGGTTCACAGCATGTCTTTCCTTCTATTCCGTTCTCAATGAACTCAGCGACTATGCAGGACAGAGGGAGCTGGTGGCAGAAGATATGGGTCACAAAGTGTACGGCGAGCTGATGAGGTACAGCCAGGACCTCAAAACAGAAAGAAAACATGTAAGTGCATTTACTGTTTAAGTAGGCTCTGGTTAGCTTAGCACAAGGAGACTGAACATCAATCAATGTGTTTATTATGTTGTGTTTTCTATCTGGCTTCACTCAACAGTTTAAACATATTGGATCTGATACTGGCCATATGGCTGTTTGTCTCTTCACCATCTGACATTTCCATAAAACTGAAATACAGGGCTTCGCAGAATAGCGCCTTTATTTTAGCTTGTATCAGGCATTGAATTAAAGTGCCATTAATGATTGATTGTACAGAGGTGGGTAGAGTCGGCAAAAATTTAAGTGAGAATATTTTTTAGCTAAATACAATTTTTTATTAATTAATTTCTAGTATTTTTTCCATCAAATTCGGGTATTTCCAAACAGAAAACAAAGAAAAAATATTTGGTTTAACTTGTAAAAATAAATAGAGGTTTGTAAAATAGCCAAATATTATACTGAAGTAAGAGTATTGTAAATGTAATTTGGAGTGTATTTACATTTGTGATTCTATAATTATGTGTCAATGCCCTCATACTGTTCACACATGATATGAGCTAAGCAGAAATGCAGTTGGTTGGTTTAGTACCCGCATTCTAACTGCATACTGTAGTTTTATTGGAAGTGCTTCAACATCTTATAAATGCCGGAGTTTCATTTTAGTGCCTATAATCAACTGTATTTTGTGTGGTGTAGCATAAATATGAATTGCCATGTCTTTTTCAGCATCTACAGGAGGGCAGGAAGGCTCAGCAGTACTTGGACCAGTGCTGGAAGCAGATGGACAATGTAAGTGAGGAGGAGGAGGAGGAGGACGGGCTGTTTTCACTGTAAATATTTTGTGCTTGTGACTTCCAGCTGCACGAGTCTCATAAGCTTTCTGTCTGTTGTAGTGTTTATCAAAATAACAGCAGTTAAAAGTATAATATTTCTCACTTAAAGTTTTAATATAGACATTTTACATGGTTTCTACTCCATGACATATCATTCATGGTTCAGAAGACAAGAGGAATGTGTACAGGCGTCAGTGTACCTCCCAAAGCAAGGACCGTGCGCCAGACTTGGGCTCCCACAAGTCTTTAATAAAAAATTCCATCTGTTCACTACTAAGGTCATCTAAGGTCATCTAATACCAACACACATGCATTGCAAAAATATCTATAAAGCAAATTTCTACATGTTGCATTAAAGACAGCATACACGCACTGGCCAGTATTTTAGGCAGACCTTGTGCCCCAGCTTCAGGGTCTGTGTAAACTACTGTAGCAGGTGTACATTGATTTTGATGTTTTACCAGGAAACTGACAAACACGCACCATTGAAAACAATTGAGCAAAAATGCTAACTTCAGACAGGCTTACTCAGTTGATCAGTGATGCACTCTCCCAAAAGTACTTTGTTCACCCCTAGGTCCCCTCACATATCCGCTTCAGAGTGTGTGGTCTACATGGCTTTATGAGTGACTACCTTGTGACTGGACTGTAAGGCCTCAGCTATTCACTATTCACTGCAATTACTTTACTGCTAATGTTGTCCAGATGGGCTGGCAGGAAGTAAAACATGTCTCTGCCTGAGTTAAGATACATGTCCCCTGTTGTACATCTAGTGCATTGTCACAAAAAAGACAAATTAAGGTGAGACACTGCAGGTGAATATGGAAACTTATCCAGAAGTAAAAGACTGGGATATTTGGTGCTTGTCGGTGCTACTGAAGTGGAGATATCCGACAGAACTTTGAATGGTGATTGGTGATGAATGCATTTTTTTAAGTGTCTCGCCTTAGCAATTTAAAAAAAAATTTAACAAGTAATTCTTCTCATTTTCAGAGTAAAAAAAAATTCGAGCGAGAATGCAGAGAAGCTGAGAAATCCCAGATAACCTTTGAGAAATTAGATAATGACATCAATGCCACTAAATCAGAAGTGGAGAAGGTAAGTATACCCAAAATACCATTGTGGAAATACAATATTGTCCCCATTTGACATGTCTGCTTGTTGTGACACATGAACATAAACACATTATAACTTACTGCCTTTAAGCAGTGTCCTTGTGGTTTAAGTCAGGAGCATATAATTGATGTTTCTGAAATAACACTGTGTCGTCTTTTCCCAAAGCTTACTGTATAATTAAACTTAGTGAATGTAGTTTTAAGTAAAAAGACTGTTATCCAAATATAGCAGATACTTCCATATAAGGGTTGTTTTGAAATGAGGTAATGCAAGTTCATGTCCTACTTCCAACTTTTAAAATAGATTTCATTTGGGACCTTAATATTAGTCAATCTTGTGTTTGAATACTTATTTGCAGTTTAAATTGTGGTGCATGGCAGTAACGTGACTAACTTCTAATTTGAAGGCCAAAAGTCAGTACTACCTGCGGACTCACATGGCAGACGAAAGCAAGAACGAATATGCTGCTCAACTACAGAACTTCAATGCCGAGCAGTGGAAACATTTCAACAACGCAATACCACATATTTTCAAGGTACACCAGATATGTCTAATTGATTACATGCTGTTTAAATTAAAAAAGTTCAGTTTATTATACTTTTGTTTTTCATTTCAAACATTAAACCAAACTGAAAATCATTATATTACCAAGAAGCAGAACTCCAGGGCCCTACTGTTTGTTTTTGTAATGTTAGGACTAATAAAACTTCACTGTTTAGTGTTAACTCAATTGTCAATTCCTTATATGTGAACACGGCCTGTAATTTCAACTTTATCTCAAAAATCTGCCTTGAGCTGTAGATGAAAGTTGCTCTTGTGTATGTAATCCACTAAATGTTTACCCATGCCAAGATTAATATAACTTCCATTTATATAGCGCTTTTCAAGACACCCAAAGCGCTTTACATATTTTTGTACTATTCATTCACTCTACAGTCACACCTGATGGTGGTAAGCTAATATGTAGCACATTGACGGAAGCGACCACCACCAAACACCAATCACACAACCACATTCATTCATAGCCAATGTGGGTTAAGTGTCTTGCCCAGGGACACAACGACAGTATGCACTCGGACGGGGCTCAAACCACCAACCCTCTGGTTTAAGGGCGAGCGTCTACCCACTGCGCCCTGATGTACACCTTGCTGTCGGGGACGACAGCACAGGCCTAGTTTTTAATATGAAAATCAATTGTGAGCTTGATTTTTTTACCCTTCATCAGAGTCATGGAACTGTCAAAGATTAGAAACAACGAAAACTTTTATGAATTTGTAGTTTTTTGTGTATACAGATTGTCTCAGATTCATTCACTACTTTCTGTATATTTGTACATGAGTCGTGGTTTTGAACAATACACGAGGGTTAATTAATTCAAGCCAAAATAACATTAGTTTATTTACAAAACTATGGTTTAATTGTAATGGGGAAATATGTATTTGCTCATGTGCAAATAATATTTATTAATTTAGACTGTACCGTATCCTCGTTCTTTTAGCGACACTAAGCCAGGGGGGCCCAAACGTTTCTCCTCAGAGGGCCAAAATAATAATGTATTACATGTCCGTGGGCCAAATGGAATATTCAGCCTTTAATGAGATGAAATACTTCTATAATTAAAGCATTTTTGTTTATTAAGTTTCCTTATTATTTAAGTGTAATAATCTGTAATCTGGGGGTCTGGTCCCTCAAAAAAATGTAATATATAAGTCAACATTCCCGTTCATAATGAAAACTGAATAAAATAGTTTTTGACCCTTATCCAGTTTTGTGAATGTTTTCATATTTTACCAATCCAGTCAATTGAATGTATCCAACCATTGGGCCAACTCTGAGCTGAACGGGGTGTCACTGATAACTGGGCTCAGTGTCCATTAATTCTGGGACGTCCTGGAGGGTCAAATGAAAGGAATTGGTGGACCCCACTTTGGACACCTGTCTAGCTGTTTGCGGCGCATCCCGTCTTGCTAGCCCTGACCAATGTGATGTGTCCATGTGACTGTTTTTTACAATGAGCACATGTAATTCTTCCTGACAACTGCGTAAATATCTGATACTTGATATTTCTGAGATTCACTTTTACCATGAATACATCAGAAAAGTGAAATGTGTTAAGGGCATTTGGTTTCAGTGGATAAGGTTTCAAAATCCAATCATACAGTACAACTGCGCTCTGAGAAAATGTCATAAAAGCCTGTTTTGAGGAGTTTTTGAGGGGCTCAGCTGGAGCTCATTAGAGGAGAGAGGAGACCACACTTTTTAATTAACTCAAAAAGAGCACTGAACTGTTCTGTTACCATGTTATTTGGTGATAACAACTGGTGAAGATAATGAGAATGGTTCCTAAAAATACTACATTCATGATGGAGGTACGTTTGGTAGTTTGAGTCTCTCTCAACCAGTTCATTCTGATGTGGTGTCCTTGGGCAAGACACTTGCCTCTTGTGTGAATGTGATTCTGTTTGGTGGTGATTGGAGAGGATTTTGGTGGAATATGCTGCCACATCTTTGTCAGTCTGCCCCAGGACAGCTGTGGCTTAAGAAGTAGCTTATTACCACAGGAGTTTGACTGTGGTGTGGAGGAAAAATATGTCTCTTTATAAAACCAATGCAAAGTTATGTCTATTTTGGATACATTTATGTTACCATTTTAGGTTTTGTGTCATCAAACACACAATAATGATCTAATACAAAGAGAAACGCTCTGATTGGACACATGTCTCACCTGTCCCTGTTTCAAGACAGGAACAAACCATTTGTGTCAATTTTCGGGAATTTCCCCCAAAAAAACCTCTTTACTTAAAAACTTTTTATTTCTTCTGGGATAGTTCTGTTAAATGGCGGTGGCAACAATGTTTCTCTGGGTGCATTTGTTGACAGAGCAGGAGCACGTTCTGGTTTGTCTGTTTTCAGCTTTTGGAGAGGACTAAAGCTCAACATAATGAATTACTCAAACATGAATGAAACAGAACACATCTTTGTGTTTGAGGCAGAAACATCATCAGAACATCAGATCTGAAAAGTAGATTTTACAGAATATAGGAGCATTTACCAGTTTAGCCGATACCGATTCCAATATCGATAACAATATTTTGTAAACATGATTTAGTCCCTAAATGTTTTTATTAATCCATAAATATATTTACTTTATGTTGCCCCTAAAATTAAATGGGCTCTGGCTGTTTCCAAACCTAACAAGGCAACAAGCCGTCTGTAGAGGCCAATATCGATATCATTCAAAATTGTAAATATTCATACTTTCTGTTAAGCTAATTTACAACATTTTATTAAAAACTGGACAGACTTGAACATGTGGATACAGCTCCAGATTATTCAGATTAATTAGTGAATATGTTATTATAGCACCCATGGGAGTCACACTGAGCCCAGACGATGTGTGTGATCAACTCTACAATACCTGCTGCTGTTTTTTTTATTAATTCACTGTTTTTCATATATATATATATATATATATATATATATATATATATATATATATATATAATCCTGAGTTACCACATAGCTGATTAGCCTCCATCGATCGTTTAAACTCTTAATAGATGGCTTTTTCAAAAGGTCTATGTCAAAAATGAATGAGATTTTTACTTTGGGGACCAGAGGTGGACGGGCTCTAATCAACAGAGGGTCAGTGTGGTCCCCCCTGGTCTTGGTCAGCACTCATGTGGCTGCCTTTTGGTAGTAGTTGGAGCTATAGTATATTTTGGACGACCAGAGAGGACAGCGTTAGTCAAGCCTGTTGGTTCTAAATGGGAGTCTCAAAAATGGCCTAACTCTGGAGATATTTTTTAAATAATAATAAGCACACGGACTTCAAAAATCACACCAAGGCCTTTCACCTCAATGAGAGAGTCAAAAGCACAGATTTCTCTCTGAGCTCCAGAACCAGGCTTTAAGGTCTAACATACATATACAAAGAGAGTCCTATGGTGTGGTGTCATCAGGAGACACATACAGCTGAGTGTGTTGGTCCTATTTGACCCAGTATAAACCAGACCTTCCTCTAAACCAATGCATTTTTACAGAGACCTATTTTCGACACTTAAAGACACAATGAATAATGCAATGGTAAAGTGCATTATTCATTCCCTTCACAGTCACACGCTGGTGGTGGTAAGCTACTTCTGAAGCCACAGATGCCCCGGAGTATTCTGA
The DNA here is from genome assembly GCA_036025475.1 of Philypnodon macrostomus. Taxonomy (NCBI): domain Eukaryota; kingdom Metazoa; phylum Chordata; class Actinopteri; order Gobiiformes; family Eleotridae; genus Philypnodon; species Philypnodon macrostomus. The sequence continues at coordinate 9,913 of JAVQKC010059379.1, forward strand.
CAGAAAAGGCAGTCATTTTATGCCTACAGACTCTCCGACCACCAGCAAACACATAATAGAGCACATTTCATACAAAGAAATCATTTGGACAGTATTGCAAAAACATATGGAGAGAAAAATCTAAATGATATCCATATGGATTATTCAAGATAAATCCAGCATATTTACGTCAAATGTATGATCCTTTACAAGTTGTATATTATATATCCATATATAATATGCATTGTCCCTTCAAAATAAACCAATACAAAAATACAATAAAAATATGCTTCAAATGGACTATCTGACACTGATCCCCCCTGGCCTCTACAGCAAGATCAAATCAGAGTTTGTGGGTTGACCAATTGACCCTTTAAATATGTGTCATATTAATGTTCCAGAACTGGAGGAAAAGAGAGGTAACTTTATAAAAAACAGTAGTGTTTGTGGTGAGGCATAGAATAATTCTAAACATACAATAAAAAAAACTGTTGTGGTCTTCAACATTTCTGTAAGGGCTTGTCCAGTTAAACCTAAAAATCAAGAATTATACCTCCAGCCAAAAGTCTAACTGTTACTAATGTGTACATTAAATAAACATACAATATGAGGTACATTCACTAATGTTTCCTACCCAGGCTCTGACATCACCTACATGTAGAGAGTGGATGGACTTTGTCAAAACCATCTTCATTTGCAATATTTTGTGGATGATGCTAATTTCTCCATTGAAAATGTATTATGGTCTTGCCTCCAGTTGCCTCCATTCCAGAATTTAGAACTTTCTGTTCATAAACTTTGAAAGGGTCA
>JAVQKC010059392.1:0-17994 GCA_036025475.1 Philypnodon macrostomus
GCAGACGTATGGGGCAGACGTATGGGGCAGACGTATGGGGCCGTTTTCACCAATATACACCTTGCTGTCAGGGACGACAGCACAGGCCTAGTTTTAAAGTGGTTGCATGTACACACAAACACCTATTGTTCTGCTTGTTTTACATTATGGTTAAATTTGAGAGTTATAAAATTTACCATTTTCCACTCTTCTGTTGGACAAGCAGAGAGGGAGATGAAATGGTGAATGTAGCTGCAATGTTTTACCCTGGCAGGTCAGACGTGAGTTCTCAGTATATTATATACACAGCAACTCAGTCTGGTGACTCTCCCCATCACAGAGACTTCCTCCCGATACAAAGTTAATTGTCAGTCATCTTATTCTGTTGTCTTCACTTATTTGTATCTCCATTTTTTTACTTCCGCAAAATGTAGGTTTTACTGCCACTTTTCTGATTGGTTTATTGATGCGAGTGAGTCACCAGACTCAAAGCTGGGACAGCAGAGAGTCTGGCTTTGCTAATGTTTGCCCAGAAACTCAAATGTATACTTCCTGGTTCTAACAACAGTTTTATCTTCATTAAGAAAAATCTTTGAGTTGCCACTGTTGTGCTGATAACAAGTATGGATGCTTTAGCTGCTGTAGCGCAGACCGGTATTGTCCTCATCCATATTCAGCCCGGGTGATGTGGGAGGGGGACATATGGCTGTCTCTGTGAACACACTGCCATTGGATTGAACAGTGCTATTTCCCACTGGCCCACCACAATCACCACACTGGATACGCCTCACACACAGAGGAAATGTAATCAGTGTCTATGGCAAAGAGGTGATTGTACAAGGCTTTCTCTGGACCGGTCATGTCTGGATTAAAAAAATCCTCATTCACAGCTTACCAGGATAAACCCATTAGTGAAACCACAAAAAGTGATACAAATTACATTTTCCTTTGCTGTAACCATGTGCTTCAAGTCAGCATAAACACCAACCAGAAAATGCAATTGGCTGTACGGACGATGCCCAGCCAACCATCAGTCTTATTTCTGGTTTAGAAAATAAAACTGGAATGATTTCTAAAACTAGAGCCACGCTGTTGTGACCGACAGCAAGGTGTATATCAGTGAGACCCCCATACGCCTGCCACAACTGTCACCAATGGGCACAATAATCTGACATTGTGTGATTTCCAAGGATTTTTATATTGTTAAGAATGTTTTTGCCAAATATTTAAAAATTCCCTAAAACTACATTCTTCTTATAGTCTATAGGGGGCGCTATAGAGGTAACTGCCATCATATTGGCCAGATGTTTTCAGGGCCAGGGGGTAATTAGGTATTTCAGGTTTGAGCCTAATCAGGCAAAGTATGTGCACGTTATAGGCTCAATCCAGTTCTGCATCTTCATGATATGTACCTGTGTGCAACAGTTGGAAAAGATCCAACAAAGGCTTTTTGAGTTATTGCGTTCACAGTTTCGGACGTGGATGCGGACGTGATTCCATAATTTCATTGTTTCGCCGATATAATGACTCAAATCAAGACTATAATTCTGAATTCAAGTCATTTTAACTCATTTAGATATTCCTTTTTTTGGAACATCCTGGACAGTGGCCAGACAACCATTCATATTCATTCACTATAGGGGCAACTTAGGTTGACTGATTCTTCTAACACATGCATGTTTTGAATGGTAGAAGGAAGCTGAAGTAATTGGCGAGAACCCACGATAAGACAAGGAGGACATGCAGACTCAAACAACCTTTTAGTGATTGCTGCTCTTCAATCTAGAAAACCAATTGCCTTAAAAAATTAAAAATAATTGCCACTTTTGAGGCTGACCCACGTATCACATAAAGCATCAAACATACAAATAAACACTATCAAAATACTGACGTGATGTGAGTATCAACAGGACTGGTGATCAGGATGGTTTTAACTTTGCCATATACTAGATTGCCATATTTTACACAGCTAAATCCTGGTGCTATCAGCTTAAACCCCACTAGAGTGAACCACTACCATGACCAAGCTCTGCCGCAGGACACTCCTCCCATCTACATCCGACCACAGCTGATCAAACTGTGTCATGATACAGAGAAAATTGACGATTTTCTGCCTCTGAAAAATTGCTTCATATGGATTCAAATTGTTCAACTAGACACAATAAAAGCAAATTTGATGCCCAATTCGTTTGGTGTGAACACACGGTTAGAAATCACACAATGTTGGATTAAGGTGCCCGTTGGTGCCATAGCAGTTGTAGCAGACGTATGGGGCTGTTTTGCCGATATACACCTTGCTGTTGGGTACGACAGCGTGGGTCTAGTTTTATTTTGATCAGTGTTCCAACAATATCACCAATACCAGCCAATACAATCTCACAATTCAACATCTGATACTCTTAGATCTCCATAACAACAGCCTCGATGACAAAATAATGGATTGTGAGGTAAATATAGAAATGTAAGTGCTAGATAGTACACAGAATCAGCTTAACATTTTTAGATCTGCAAATGTAAGGCTTTCAGGTGATATACAGCTATTATACAGGCCAGACTCACGAGGACAAATCTAATAATAATGCATTGGTTTTATTTAGTGCTTTTCTCAACACTCAAATACGCTTTACAATTACATTATTCATTTACTCCTCAGTCACACCCGGTGGTGGTAAGCTACTTGTGTAGCCACCGCTGCCCTGGGGCACACTGACAGAGATGTGGCTGCCAGTCTGCACCACACAACAACATTCATTGGCAATGTGGGTTGCCCAGCAACATTATGCTCTCGGATGGGGATTTGAACAGGCAACCCTCTGGTTGCAGGTCGGTTACCCACTGTACCACTGCCGCCCCTAAGCAAAACAGGTCTTTTTTAAAAAGCTTTTCTTTTAATTCAGATAAATGAACCTTTTTGGACCCTTTTTTATTCAGTTTGAGAGTGTTATCATTGTAGCCTGGTAGAGCATTTACCCCTGAACTATACTATCTCTGGTTTGATAATATGTCTAAGTAACTTCATCATTACTATTGTGAGACATGGACAATGGCCCCAAACTAGGTCTAAAACAAATGTAAACCAGGATTCTATAATAGGACAAAATCAGGACTACAGCATGTCTAAACCAGGTCTAAACCAGGTCTAAACCAGGTCTAAACCAGGTCCAAACCAGGTCTAAACCAGGTCTAAACCAGGTCCAAACCAGGTCTAAACCAGGTCTAAACCAGGTCCAAACCAGGTCCAAACCAGGTCCAAACCAGGTCTAAACCAGGTCTAAACCAGAACTAAACCAGGTCTAAACCAGGTCTAAACCAGAACTTAACCAGGTCTAAACCAGAACTAAACTTGGATCAAATTGAGCTAGTTTTTTAACCTCTTTATTGCAGTTTTGTAGTTCCTCACCCCTCCTCCCTCTTTGTCTTCCTCAGGTTAAAGTAATCGGTCGTCCCAGTGCTCCGGTGGGCCCCCTGGTGTTCGATGAAATCCAGGCCAACAGCGTAAAGTTGAGCTGGAAGGCCCCAGCGGATGATGGCGGCTCTGAGGTCCTGGGATACATCGTGGAGCGTCGGCAAGCAGCCCGTAACGCATGGTACACCATAGACTCCCGCGTCACAGACACACAGCTCCTGGTGAAGGGTTTCAGAGAGGGAACGGAGTACCACTTTAAGGTCACTGCCGAAAACGCGTTTGGAGTCAGCTCTTCACTGAAGTCTGAACAACCGCTGGTGCCCAAGACTCCGCTCTGTAAGTACCTGATAGAACATCTTTTACCAGAACTACACCCATAGGCTCATAGAACTACACCCATAGGCTCTTAGAACTACACCCATAGGCTCATAGAACTACATCCATAGGCTCATAGAACTACATCCATAAATTCGCAATAAATCTAAACCTTCAGTACTTGGCTCATGTAAAATGATGCAAAATCCAATATCATTAGTCCAGATATGACGGTCAAAACACAAAAAAGTGCAATATTTAGTTTCTATTTTTCGTTTGTCCATAGGTGTCCCAGAAGTGTCCAGCACTCCTCCAGAGATCATGGACATCACCAAGAGTTCTGTGGCTCTGTCCTGGTCTCGACCCAAAGATGACGGCGGCTCTGCCATCACCGGATACTTCATCGAGTTCAAGGAGGTCTCCACCGAATCCTGGACCAGGCACTCAGCTAAGATCCCTTCCACCATGTTCACTGTGTCCGGACTCACTGCGGACGCAGAGTACAACTTCAGAATCATTGCCGTCAATGACATCGGAGAGAGCCAACCGGGACCTATGTCTGACCCTGTCCCCTGCAAAGATCCATTCGGTGAGTCTGCATGTCCTCCCAGTGTTACTGTGGGTTCTCTCTTCTTCCTCCCACCGTCTAAAGGCATGCATGTATTGTTGACCAGAGGACCGTGTAGTGAATGAATGTGAGAGTGAATGAATGTCTGTCTGTGTGCTTCTCTGAAGTGTCTCTGAAGTGTCTCTAAGTGTCTCTGAAATGTCTCTAAGTGTCTCTGAAACCCGATCCTGCCTCCGGCCCATAGTAGTTGGCCCTGTCATTCCAACCCTTCTTCTTTTCCTCTCCTCAGACAAGCCTAGCCAGCCCGGTGAGATTGACACCGTGGCTGTCACCAACAGCTACATCTCGATCCGCTGGTCCCCTCCAGAGTGCGACGGTGGGAAGCCGGTGCTGGGATACTGGGTGGAGTATCGTAAATCCATTGAGAGCACTTGGAAGAAGGCCAACAAGCAGCGTCTGAAAGACAAGGAGTTCCTGATGCCGGGACTCGCTGAGGCCACCGAGTACGAGTTCCGAGTGTTTGCTGAAAACGAGACCGGAATGAGCCGACCGAGAAGAACAGTCACGTGCATCAAGACGAAACTCCAGGGTGAGTGGAAAACTGGTACAAATAAACTAGAATTAAACAAAAATGAAGTAAACCAATCCTAGACTAAAGCAAAGCAGAAACGGGGCTAAAGGAGAATAATCCAATCCCAGAGTTAAACCGTGATTAATTCACTTGTAACACTGGCCTTATTGTCTTCCAGTTGAGGGCAAACCAAGCCTGAGGAAGGAGATGGATGAGGTGACGGCTAAACTGGGCCAGCCCGCGGTGATGAAGTGCCAGATCATTGGCCGCCCGGTGCCTGACATCAAGTGGTACCACGTGGGCAAGGAGGTGTTGGAGTCCCGCAAATACGAGATGAGCTCAGACGGGCGCAACCACACGCTGTCCATCATGACTGACCAACAGAGGGACGAGGGAGAGTACACTTGCAAGGCCATTAACGAGGCCGGGGAGGCCGAGACCACCGGAGTCCTTGTACTGGAGGCTCCGGCGCACTTCCACCCCGACTACCCACTCAAACACACGTACTACGCTGCCCTGGGCTCCACGCTGAGGATCCACTGTGTCTACATCGGCCGCCCCGAGCCCAAGATCATGTGGCTCCACGGAGCAAAGACCCTGGAGAACACAGAAGACATCAGCATCGAGACGACAGAGCACTACACACACCTGGTTATCAAGAACGTCCAGAGAAGAGTGCACGGAGGAAAATATCGCGTTAGGCTGCACAACCACTTCGGACGAGCCGACACTGCCTTTGATGTGGAGATCTATGGTAAGAAATTTTTTATAGAGTTTAACTTTCAATTAATTTGAAGTATTTGGCCATGTTTTACTTGGATAAATCTGAGGTTTTAGTACTAATTAGTATCTTGTTATTTCCCAGACAAACCGGACATACCTCAGGGCCCCATCGTTCTGGAGGCGCTGTTGAAAAACTCGGTGATCATTAGTTGGAAGGCTCCCAAAGACGACGGCGGCTGCATGATCACAAACTACATCGTAGAGAAACGCGAGGATAAAGAGGGCACCAAGTGGGAGCTGGTGTCTTCTTCGGTCAATGGAACATCCTGCCGTGTGCCAAACCTTATCGACAGCGCCGGCTACTTCTTCAGAGTCTACGCCCAGAACAAATACGGCAACAGTGAACCGCTGGAGCTCACCGCACCCATCCTCATCAAGAGCCAGCTGGGTGAGTGGGAAACAGGATTACAACTGTATTTTAATTACATTTTTCTGGATTTAAATAAAATGTTCTAGAATGCGATGTTGTTCCTCTTTCAGATGGGGCAGGGGCCAGAATTCTGTATCAACTCTATGAGACTTTTATATGAAATATCCCAAAAAATACCAAATGTAGAATTTTATTCTACATTTATAACAAATTTTATAATTGTTTATTAGTGACAATGTACCCCACCCCATACCCCACTGCATCTATCCAACCACACACAATATCTCCCATTAAAATGCATAGGGCTATAGAATGTTGTGAGCAATCTCAAAAGCCACTTTTTAACATTTTAGATTAGAGCTGAATTGCATCTATGTATTCACATTACAACATATTCTGATTACTATTATTATCAGGCATATAATTATTTAGAACCGTACGAACAAACACACACTCTATATTAGTAACAAAAAGCTGTTTTTAATTATACTAACTGACCGTATTCTCTTTGCAGATAAACCATCTGCTCCTCTGTCTCCGGTCGTCTCTGGCATCACCAACACTTCCTGCGTGGTGTCCTGGAAGCCTCCTCTCAAAGATGGCGGCTCGAAGATCAAGTGCTACCACCTCGAGAAGAAGAACAAGAAGGATAAGAAAGACTGGACTGAATGGAGTTCGGTCACGACAGACGAGATCAAGCAGACAGTGTTCTCCGTCAAACGCCTCACAGAAGGAGTTGAGTACATCTTCAGGGTCAAGTGTGAGAACCTGGGAGGACACAGTGACTACAGTGAAGAGACCGCGCCCATTGTGCCCACTACACCTGTGGAAGTACGTGCTCCTGCATTCAAAGAGGAGCTGAGGAACCTGAGTGTTAAGTACAAGAGTAATGCCACACTGGTGTGCAAGATCACTGGACAACCCAAACCCGTCATCAAATGGTTCAGACGCGGAAAGGAAGTGCACTCTGATGGAAAGAAAATCAAAATCCAAGAGTTTAAAGGTGGTTATCATCAGCTAGTCATTACTGAAGCAGATGAAGATGATTCCACTGTTTATCAAATCAGAGCCACCAACCAAGGAGGCTCCATCTGTGCCACAGTGTCCCTCGATGTGGAGATCCCAGCCAAAATCCACCTTCCAAAGAACCTCAAAGACAAAGAGGCCATCCCTGCTCTGCGTGGTGAGATGGTTAACATCAAGATCCCATTCGGAGGCAAACCTGATCCAGTGATCACATGGCAGAAGGGACAAGACCTGATTGATAGCAATGGACACTACCAAGTCATCGTCACCAGATCTTTCACATCTCTGGTGTTCCCCAACGGCGTCGAGAAGAAAGACGCTGGCTTCTACATCGTCTGTGCCAAAAATAGATTCGGAATTGACCAGCAGACGGTTGAGTTGGATGTGGCTGATGTTCCCGATCCACCCAGGGGTGTCAAAGCCAGCGACGTATCCAGGGATTCAGTCACTCTCAACTGGGTCGCTCCCGCAAACGATGGTGGCAGCAAAGTCATCAGCTACATTATCGAGAAGTGCCCCACCACTGCTGAGAGATGGGAGCGTGTGGTCCAGTCCCGCGACACTCGCTACACCGTCATCAACCTCTTTGGAGGAACCAGCTACCAGTTCAGAGTCATTGCCGAAAATAAGTTCGGACAGAGTGCTCCGAGCGAGAGCAGCGGGCCGGTTATGACGAAAGAGGACAAGTCCAGAGTGCTTCTATACGACCGGGAGGTGGACGATACTGGCCGCGTTCCTAAAGGCAAGGCACCTCACTCCGATGCTAAGAACCTCCACACCAAATACTCCATCGCAGAGGAGCTGGGAAGAGGCCAGTTTGGAATTGTCCATCGCTGTGTAGAAGTAAGCTCAGAGAAAACATATATGGCTAAGTTTGTCAAAGTCAGAGGAGCTGACCAGGCCATCGTGAAGAAGGAAATCACGGTTTTGAACTTGGCTAAACACACCAACTTCCTGCTGCTGCACCATTCCTTTGACAGTCCTGAGGAGCTGGTGATGATCTATGACTTCCTGTCCGGAGGAGACATTTTTGAGCGTCTGAACAGCGCAGACTTTGAGCTAAACGAGCGTGAGGTCGTCAACTACATTCGACAAGTTTGCTCCGCCCTGGAGTTCCTTCACAGTGAAGACTACGGCCTCTTTGAAATCAGACCTGAGAATATCATCTACACAACCAGAACAAGTTCCAATGTGAAGATCATTGAGCTGGGACAGTCAAGGCACCTGACTCCTGGAGATATCATCAAGATTCAGTACACCACTGCTGAGTACGCCGCTCCTGAGATCCACCAGTGTGACCTGGTTAGTACAGTCACCGATATGTGGTCTGTAGGTGTCCTGGCCTACGTCCTGCTCAGCGGCCTTAACCCATTCACTGCCGAAACCAACCAACAGATGATCGATAACATCTCCAGTGCCGCCTACAGTTATGACGATGAATCATTCAAACAAGTCAGTGTAGAGGCCCTGGACTTTTCCGACAGACTAATGACCAAAGAGCGTAAGCACCGTATGTCCGCAGCTGAAGCTATGGCTCATCCTTGGCTCACCAAACCGGCCGAAGAGATCAGCGCCAGAGCCATACCCACCGGGCGTCACAAGAGATACTACCAGACCATGGCCCGCAAAGAGTGGAGCACAGTGGTGTCCGCGGCCCGAATCGCCAGCGGAGGCTCGATCAGGTCTCAGCGCGGCGTATTTGTGGCCAAAGTCAAGATAGCACCATTCGAGCACGGTCCACTCGCCGGACAAATCAGCCACACTGTCGCAAACGAAGGCGACAGCGTCAAGTTCATCTGCAACATTGAAAACTATGACAGCAGCACTGAAGTGACCTGGTACTGTGGCGTAAGGCAACTGGAAGCCAGCGACCGATACCAGATCGAATATGAAGACGGGTTGGCTGTGCTTATGGTGGCAAAGGTCGCCAGAGTGGATGATGGCACATACAGATGCAAAGTGGTGAATGAGTATGGAGAGGACAGCGCCTACGCAGAGTTGTTCATCAATGGAGTCAGATCCTATAGAGACTTCTTCACGACCCGCGTGGTCAAGAAGACAAAACGCAGAGTGGACACAGCCAGGCTGCTCCAGAAACCACCAGAGTTTACTCTTCCACTGGTCAACAAGACGGCATACCTCAAAGAAGATGTGAGGTTCGGTGTGACCATCACCGTTCACCCTGAGCCGCGTGTGATATGGCACAAATCTGGACAGAAGCTGGTCCCGGGACAAGATGAAAAGAAGTACACCTTTATCAGCGACAAGGGCTTGTACCAACTCATCATCCATGGCCTGGAGGAGGACGATGATGCCGAGTACAGCGTTGTAGCCAGAAACAGGTATGGAGATGACAGCTGTAAGGCACGTCTCACTGTGGTGCCACGTCCCAAACCAGCTGATCTCACTCTGAGGCCCATGTTCAAACGCCTGCTGGCCAACGTGGAGTGTCGCGAAGGCCAAGATGTCCGGTTTGAGATCCGCGTCTCGGGAAAACCCACTCTCAAATGGGAGAAGGACGCCATGCCACTCGCCTTTGGACCCTCCATTGAAGTGGTCCATGAGGGCTTGGACTATTTCATTCTGCACATCAGAGACACACTGCCTGAAGACTCGGGCATCTACAGAGTCATTGCCACAAACTCTGCTGGCTCTGCAAGTTGTCAGGCGACGCTCAAGGTTGAACGTGTGGTTCGTGCGAAGAAAGATGCCGAGGCAAGTGAAAAAGAAAAACAGGACCAGGAGAAAATGAAGGGAAAAGAAGAAATGGACAAAAAAGTACGTCTCGCTCAGATTTTGGCTGGAACCGAGGTGCTGCCCCTGCCACCTGTCGCCATTCAGGCTGTGAGAGAGGCCGCCACCATGTTCAAACCAGCCGTCACCACCAAGAAGGGCGAGAAGACGGAGGCTGAGATCCAGAAAGAGCAGGAGGAGAAAAAGAGGCGAGCAGATGAGAAGAGGCTGAGGATGCCATACGTGGTGCCCACTCCTCGCACCATCGACCCCGCCGTGCTCGAAGAGGACGTAGAAATTAAACACTTCAAACCTATGTCCGACATGAAGTGGTACAAGAAGCTCAGGGATCAGTATGAGTTCCCGGAGCCCATGGACAAGATCAAGGAGAAGAGAATGAAACGCATCCGCCTGTCCAGATGGGAGCAGTTCTACGAAATCCCTGTCCGTATCAAGGACCAGTACAAACCCAAGTGGAGAATCCCCACTGTGAGCCAGGACGATCTTGAGACAGTGAGACCGGCCAGGCACCGCACTCCATCCCCCGAGATGGACGTTTATCACAGAATTAGGAGAAGGTCTCTGGGTGACCTTTCAGACGAGGAGCTGCTGCTGCCAGTGGACGAGTACCTGTCCATGAAGAGAACAGAGGAGGAGAGGCTGCGTCTGGAGGAAGAACTGGAGTTGGGATATTCGGCATCACCTCCCAGCCTCAGCCCAGTCCGCTTCGAGCTGTCCTCTTTGAGGCCATCTTCACCAAGACACGTGTTTATGGACGAAGAGGAAGGAGAGGAGGTCCACAGATACGACTCGTACAAGATTCCATCTAAATATGAGGCCGGTCCGAGCTTTGTCGATATGCGCCAGCGCCACGACAAAGCCACCTACAAACCGCCCAAAGCCAAACAAAGGGTTTATGAAGAACGAGAGGTGCAGGAGCTGCTGCGCCCTCACACCACTGTGGAGAGGATCTCATCCTACAAGAGTGAACTCAAACGCATGGAGTTTGAGGAAAAAACACGTACCATCAAAAAGGAGACATCTACAGTCACCACTTATTCTGAAGATGTGCAGTCTGAACATCTTACCTTGTTTACCACTGAGTACATCCCAAAACCAATGAAGAAACTGCCCCCACCTGAACCAGGAACCAGAGCAAAAACTCCAGAGAGGGCCAAACTTGAGATCACTTACCCCAGAGTGGACTTTGCATCACGGTATGAGGAAAGAAAGCAGGCATTGAGAACAGAGAGGAGATCTGTGGAACGTAAAGTGGAAGTGGTCACTCAAGAACCTTTCAGTCTTGACCACACCCCTCGCATCACCATCAGAATGAGATCTCACCGCGTGCCGTACAGTACCAACACCAGGTTCACTCTGAATGTACAAGCCAAACCAGAGCCTCGAGTCAAATGGTCGCACAACGGGAAGGAGATCCATGCCAGCAGCAAGTACCAGATGACCAACGTGAGCGGCGTTCTAACCCTTCAGATCAACAGCTGTGTGTCTGAAGACTCGGGCACGTACCGCGTGGTGTGTACCAACGCCAGGGGAGAGACGTCCGACTACGCCACTTTGGAGGTGGTCGGAGAAGAATACGCTGCGGTTTCCTCTCTGCGCAAAGACGAGGAGCCACCTTCCTCCCGTCTGCCCGAGATGACCAAAACTGAAGTCTACCACGTTTCCTCCAGCAAAACCAAAGAAACTGTAAAAGAGACAAAACCCGCAGAGATACCAGCCAAAGTATTGGTCAAGCCCCAGTCTCAGACCGTGGATGAAGGGGACATCGCACAATTCCAGTGTGACTTCGAAGGAGAGCCTGTTCCATCCGCTTCCTGGCTTCGTGAGGGACAAGCCATTTGTCCTTCAGCCCGACACCACATTGTTTCCTCAGGCTTGACCTCCTCCCTTGAGATCTCCGGGGTAGAGATGTCAGATGCCGGCAGCTACACCCTCGTCGTGAACAACACCAGCGGGAAACAAGAAGCTCACTTCACTCTGAGTGTTCGCAAAACCAAGCCGAAGGAAACTGTGGTGAGAGTGACTTCCCCTGAAGCTAAATCCCCTCTGGCCAAATCTCCAGAACCGGAGGTGAGGCTCAAAAGCCCTGAGCCCATCAAGTCTCCACCAAGAGTAAAGTCCCCTGAGCCCATAAAGTCTCCAGTCAGGGTCAAGTCACCTGAGCCGGTGACCTCCCCACAGCGGGTCAAATCACCAGAACCCATCAAATCCCCTCCCAGGGTCAAGTCCCCCATTTCCCCCAAGTCTCCCACTCCCAAGTCTCCCACTCCCAAGTCTCCCACTCCATAAGAACTCTGGCCTGTTCGGCGGTGCCCTCCTGAGACCGCCGAAATGGACAGGACTGACAAAAACATTCAAGGTCCATGTATAAAAGATTTTAAATAGTTCTTATTAATTAGCGCCAACTTGAATCTGGATTATGTTCTTGTAAATATAACTCTTTTTGTACCAAACGTGACTTAATTTATGCCAAACTAAAGCCTAACGTTGTTATGAAATGTGCCATTTTGGGTAAAGAAGCCTTTTTGAACCAGTGACATGTACATAATGTATATAGCCGAAGTTAACGGTTATGGAAAATGTATGCATTGTTATTTATGACAATAATTATAACAAAAGGAATGTGAATGTAATGAGGAGAAAGTTTCATGCTTGAAACGAATACCCTGTCGACTCAGAAACGAAACCATGTGCCTCAACACGAACGTTGAAGACTAAGATTGCCTCGGTGGGTGAGAGACTCCCCTCCGACGATGTTCAATGATTAGATGAACATTATTAATCCTATTGGAGCTGTTTGAGTTGTGTGGCAGTGTAAGGCCCTGCGTGCTGTTTGTATTACCCTCATATAAGCAGCACAACACGGCCTTGCCCTCGACCGCAGACACAGCGCCTTTGAATGACCGGCCCGGAGCGAACGGCCTACGCTCTCGGGTCCACTCCGTTTAAAGAGCGCTGTTTCTGTCACCGGACGGTTGACCGCGGTCAAGACATACCATCACCTGGCCTTAAAGAGAATGACCAAGGCCTGCTCTCCGGTGTAGAAACAGCGCCATCTCCTGGAGGAATGGTGTTTGTGTTGGAGTGTGTGTGTTATAGCTTGTAGTAATGTCATAAGTCTGGGTTAAAGGAATAGTGCAACAGAGTCCATCTTCTGTAATATCTTCATGTGTTCTTCTGAACCCTGTACTTTGAGTAGTCCATGTAGAAGTTTCTTCTTCCTCCTCGAGTGTTTCTGGTTTAAATAAAGCATGTTTCAGCACGAGTCTCTCGGTCTCACTTATTAAGTCGATTTACTGTCACCAGCTACTCAAGGTTTCAGGTTTCAGTTTATTTGTCATATGCACATTCAACACAGAGTCAAAAAATGCAATGAAACGTTTTGGATCAGAAGAACCGTTAGACTCTCTAAGATACTCATGAAGTACTAGTAGCATGTAATAATAGTACATGGTAAAAAAAGGGTGCAAAAAAGAGATAAGTGACAATATAATAAACATAATGAAAAAAGTACAATAAAGGTGCAGTTGGATTTAAATAATGTGTAAGTATTTCACAGGTGGGAAAATACTTCAGATGAATTTGTATTGCACATGATATAGTATTGCACATACATGATTCTGTATCAAGTCTCAAGCTTGTATTATAATAATAGATTACATTACTGCCATATCTCAAGGAACTCACTTTTACCTTTCCTTCAAAACACGTTGAAATTATTTTGTATTAATTTCTAACCCTATATATATATATGTGTGTGTGTGTGTATGTATATATATATATATAGCATTCACCAAATGTCCAAAAGTCACACCAAAACATCAGTCCAGTCCATAGTATGGGTTAAGATTTTTAAATGCATCTAGGGCCAACGTGGTTATACAAGCGCCATGTGCTGTACCAATACTAGGTCCACTCTGAAGTCCAAGGCCAACCCCCGAACCCTAACCCTCAGGTCAGGTCCCACAACGGTAAGACAACATCTCCATGTAGAGAAATGGAGATGTGTCAGCCACCAATCATTGATTAAATAATGAATTTAGTATGTAAGAACTATTGGGTTGGTGAGATTAATTTTGTTCTGTAAGTAACAGAAGAGTTTAACCATTCAGTCTTTTATTATGATTTCAACTGGGGCGTTTGGGGGTCCTTCCCTCAGAGGAGTCAACATTTCCTGTATTTTAGTGCATTTGATCAGGTAACAAGTATGTGGACCATCAAAGAGATATTTTTATTGTTATGCAGTTAAATTTGGCAATTTTTTACCAACACAAAGTGTCATATACACTGTTCCACTCATGTCATTGATAATTATATCGGCGAAACAATGATATTATGGGATCACATCAATCCTAGCTGTGAACGTGATTGTAGCAACTACGTCACTATATTAAACTGTAAGTACAGTATATGTACAAATACAAACTGTACAAATACAAAATGAATCATTGGGCTAGGACACCAGAAGCTAAGATCAGCTCTAGGAGCAAGTGACACAGAGACAGAATGTACTTTTAAATTAGTACCAAATGTATTAAACAATACCGATATAAGAGAATGGCCATTCACATCAATAATAATAATAATTCAATAACATGCATGCATAATTCATTAGGTTCAGTTCAGAGTTCAAAGTTCAAGTTTCAAGTTTATAAAATCCGGGAAAACAGGGAAAAAACTCTGGTTCATAATTCACAGTTCAAACGACCCGGGATAGGATGATTGCATCCATGGAAATTGTCCAGAAGTGTTTGTGTGGGGTATAAAGGGAGTGCAAGTGGGCGTGTAAAGGCCGCAGAATAATGAGATGCAAGGAGCAGAGTGTTAGACGGCTGCAAGAGCCTCCTACCAGCTTGACCGGAGTAGGGCGTGAGTTCCAAGGTGAAGCCTCCTGGCTTTAGTTGGGTGTCTCAGTCTTTGGGACTCGAGATTTCATTCATTAGCTCGCCATCCAGACAAATAAATCTAGTCAATTCTGTCGATTTAAGACCACCGCAAACTCCATTCAACGCGCTTGGTCCACAGTATTCGGCTCCTGCAGCAACTCCTTCCTCGTGTTACCCTCGCATTTCCCCCAGTGTCCGGCTGATGGAATATAAAGCTAACTGATTGGCTTAGAACAAGTCAGGTATTGAGTGACGCATTACACACTAACAATGACGCAGTGTATAGTTGGGGCGAGAGGAGAATAGACAGCGTTTTGACACCTGGGTTCCACGATAACTCAAACACTGTAGTGATTTGGGAACTGATAGGATGGCATGCTTACACTACATTATGCTTACAGTAAACAGTCAGGAGGCCACTAGTAAACTCATTTGCTAGTGGATCACTAGTCTCCTTTCCCAGGCCGTAAAGCATTCTTGTTCTGGGGGAAAAATCCCTCCTGTCATTTCCAAGGCCGCAATCTTGAACTCAGTGTATCGAGTGGATGCAGGTGGGCTAGCTAGTCAACAACAGGACGTTTAGGAAAAGACGACATCGCATCTGTGGCTGACTAACCAATGGGAGAAGACTCAGGAGTTTGATAAAACCAGGTCTGCTCTTAGATCAGGAGGTGGACCTGCGCTGAGTCTGGCTCCCATGATCATGACAACTTCACGTGTGTAATCTATCTCTGAACATGTAATAAATGCACTTTGACGTGAACTGGCCGAATCCTGGTGATCTTTACCGTTCAGTCTTCACCATCTGAACTTGGGCAAGTAAGAGTTACATCTCAGAGACGGCAGAGCAGAATCTTTCAACTCTTACAAATTGGGGGCTCGTCCCGGATGGCTGACGACTGATCCCAGCCCACGGACGCGGAGGAGAACAAGTGAAGCAGAATCTTTTGACAATTACTGGCGCCGATAGAACAAGGTAAGGCAGAACCTTTTGAATCGACTATTGGAATTGTCAAGAGATTTTGCTCATGTGTAAATCTTGTCCTCCTGACATTAGGGGGACTACATTTCATTATAGAAAATAGTTTTACACACGTAAAGTTCAAGCACTAACACATAAGGGTGACAGTGGAGAGAGACACTGGCCCAAATGACTAGATGAGAGGCATAGTCATGTAAAAATATTGTTGAAAATAGTGCACAGAGAAGTGGCAAGCACGTCACCGCTGGTTGCTGTAGTGGACGCACACAGCAGTAAGTGACCTCTACTGGGACTTAAAGTCGCTAAGGTTAAGAGTTATAAGCCTCCAATAGAAAAGAGAAACCCTGCCCAGGGACAGAATATGTGTGTGTGGTTTCCTCATATGGAGAGACTGATCTCTGTGGTGTAGATCTGCCTGATCAAATTCCCACAGTGTAAAGCCTGACCATATTGAGTTTGTATTGGGAATTTTGGGGTTGGATTAAAGGCCTTAAAAGCCGGGGTGATATTGTGATCAGATCAGGTCTGTGTGGCCACGCGGTGTTGAGACCCGCCCAGAACCGGCCTGTGAGCGGGCCACTCAAATAGGTCGGGCTGTGGTTGAGTGTGGGAACCCACGCCGAGACTGGCAGTGACAGGCTGAAATATCAGTGTACTTTCAAATTTGTGTTTTGATAACCATGTTTGCATGCATGTAAAATGGCAGCATGTATGGGCTAGCAATCTCCAAGGAAAAGGAGAGCATGCAAGAGTTTCTGTGAGGAGATGAAGGTGTGGGTTGAGTAAATGTATAAACATGTCACATCTCATGCCTGCATCTGTGTCCGGAGACACAGACATGTGAGCTCGTAACACTCAGGACAGGTCATTGTTCTGATGATCCAGTGGGGATGTTAAATATATAATAAAAAAACAAATAATGATTAATCACACCTATGAGTTGTGATTAATCATGATTAATCACACCTATGAGTTGTGATCAATCATGAATAGTCAAAATTATTTTAAATTTGCTGTTTTCTTTAAATATTTTGTAATGGGGCCCCAGGGGCCCAAGATTGTGCTGCTGCCCCTAGCCTCTTATTCCTGCTCCAGCCACATGGAGACATGTAAGCTACTGTCTCCTCCTTGCACCAGACAGTGCAGATTGAACCTTGGAAAGTACTTCAGACTGAGTTGTGTTGTGTTTGTGAAGTACAGCAGATTTATGGGGGTTATATAGAGCTGTATATTCTGTTCAATGGACGTAAAGTGAAGGAGCTATTTCTGATTATATCTCTGCAAGGAGAAGACCATCTTTGTCAAATATTTGTCTGAACTCTGAACTCTGAACTCTGAACTGAATCACATGATGATGTGATATGGCTGTGGGACTGTTGTCTATAAAGACTGAAGAACTGGCTCTCCTCCTCTCTGAGAAACACGAATAATAATAATAATTAAAGCCGCAAGCGGCGTTGAACGGCCCTCGCTCTCCGCGACCCACTGCGGACCTCCGTCACGCTCGAAAGTGACCCACGCATGGGCTTCGCCCATTGACTTTGTTCATTTGGAGTTATTTTAAGTATGCCGGTTTCCTATCATCTATATGGTAGATTTGTGGGCTATAGGACAAGTGTGATGAGAGTGCCTGGCACTCTGTTTCAGTGCACAATGTGTGTAGGATGGGGGCGCTATCGCGCACACTGTGTCATGTTGTGTTTCTACTGTCTGGAGGATGGGGGCGCTATCGCGCCTAATGTATCAAGTATTATTTCCTAACTGTGGCAGAGGTGAGACCATGATATCCTTATAAAAGCTGCCAAGTGTCACACCACACTGGTCATATAGGATTGGCCATTGTAATAATATGGGGCTTGTGGCCCATTAGAATAAAGTGGGGCAGTGGGTAAGTGCTCGCCCTTCAACAAAAGGGTCGGCGGTTCGAGTCCCCGTCCAAGCACACGCTGTTGTCCCGGGCCCATGCATGTTGACAGATCACTGTTAGGGCCACATCAGGGGTTTGGGGTGTGGGGGGCAGTGGCACAGTGGGTAAGTGCTCGCCCTTCAACCAGAGGGTTGGTGGTTCAAGCACACGCTGTTGTTTTGTTATGATTCGCGTTGCACGCACTCACAGTTCAGGCTGGGCCAATGAAAAAAATTTTAAAGTTTCAGCCAAATCGGTCCATGCATGCATTTTTTTAGCAAATTGAAAAACTAATTTTTTGTAAAAATCTTCGTTAAGTTTGAGGCTCTGCGACCCACTGCCGACCTCCGTCACGCTCGAAAGTGACCCCCGCATGGGCTTCGCCCATTGACTTTGTTCATTCTGAGATATTTGAATTATGCTGGTTTCCTATCACATATCTATATGG
>JAVQKC010059400.1:0-19063 GCA_036025475.1 Philypnodon macrostomus
GAGCATACCCAGGGATTTATGTTGTGAGACTTTTTGTGGAGAGCACAATAAAACTGGTGGATTATATTCCCGTGAGTCTGAGCAATTGAGTCCAACCTGCACACACCTCCGTGACAAATGATCCTCCTCGAGGCAGCACTACATCCAGTGTATGAAAACAATACCATAAAAACTGTAAAACAAAAAGTTAATTATAATCCTAGTGATGCTCTGTACGTTTTTGAGCCTGGGATCCTAAAAGTCATGTGAGAGAATGTAAAATCAGAACTCTGCCAGTCTCCCTGTATATATGCTCTACATATAATAAATCATTAGTGGAGCCATGGCTTCAAAGTTCATAAAGCCTTGTTCTCCTTTGGCAAACAGGTCCTGCAGATTTACAGTGTCCAATTTAGATCCAGTTTTAATTATTGGCTTTTGTCTGGGGAAGCCAGCTCTGGCATTAATGAAGGGGACAGGCAGCAGCAGAACTTAGCAGGGATATAAATAGCAGCTTTTGTAGGCTAGGATTCCCTGTCGAGTTGGAGCTAGGCTCATAGCAGATCATGGCAGCTGATTAGCATATACATGTTTCTTTGGCTGTGAATGCTTGTGTTCGAAGGTGATGGTCTGCAAAATATAGTTCATACCATATTCAAATGATGTGCTAAATATACTAACAACCCGTATAAAAAGCCCCTTAGTGGTTCCCCGGCATCCGAGTACATCCAGACTTATCTGTCGGTGCCTGACGTAGTGTTGGCAGGCCCAGACCCCCGAAGGTTTCTGACACATTTCTGACATGAGCAGACCCTCGAGAGTTCAGACATAGCATATATGGCAATGCTTCATCCCACCAGGGCTCACTCCACATGGTGCTTCTGAACTGGCAACACAGTAGGGTCTGACAAGAGAGTGGAGCAGACTGGTGGACAGCATAGTGTTTGGCAACTCCCCAGCACTAGCCATTTACAGTCATAGCGTCACTGGTCTATTTCTTTACACAGCACAGCTCTATAAACACTACATAACCCAACCAGTGCCTCGTATCTATGTATTAAGCTTATTATACATTATATTAAGACCTTGTGTGCCACACTCTGGATCCTGGATACTGTTCCTCTTACTGATCTATTGTCCTTTGACCTTGAAATGACCCGTCAGTGCATTAGGATGCCGCTGAGAAGTCTCGCCACTAGTTTATAGAAAACTCTCTATGGCTTCTCGTTTATTTGTTCTGTTTTTATTGTGCAGTATCATGTGGCACCTATATAGATTCGATTTTAAAAGTGTCTAAAATTGGACTGAATTCTCATTGTTTACTCTCCAGTATTTCAGACCTGATTTAGTATGTTTGCTCTCAGTCTGGAAGATGTGTCCCAGAACTGCAGTCCTTCTGTGCTCGCTGATGCAGAGCTAAGCTAAGAGATTGTGCTCCATAGGCATGTGTGTCAGGTGAGGAAAAACACAGGAACCACAGAATCGCTGTCTGAGCCCTGGCCAAAGCTGCAGCAAACCAAGTCTCCTGGGTGCGCTATGCCTCTGCATTGGCAAGCCCATATTTGAATGAGTTCAGTAGTTAAGTTCACTAGGTTAACTAAATTCTTTGGTATTGTATAGTTTTGTGGCTTTCTGTAGAATTTTCTCATCTCTAGTCTAGATTGGTCTTCCCCTTCCATGCATCATTTTGGAGATCTTGCTTTCTCTTTGCTGAAAACTCTCCCTAAGGTTCCCTTTCTCCCTGCTGGCCAAGCAATTTATAGTATGTAGTTTTAAAATGTAGCAGTGATGATTATATACAGTATCTAAAGCAAACCTGCAGTTGTCTAATAGCACAACTGCAAAAGAACACAGGAGCCAAAACCCAGAGGTCAAACCAAAACATCTGGTCTGCTCGTCCTATATTTGGCATTATCATTTCAAGGACAGTCTTTTCATTGTGTAATCCTTAACACTTCAGTTCAGTGTATGTGTGTGCAAGCCTGCCTTAGGTCCAATCAGTTTCCCTCGTAATCAACGGCAGTCCGGCAGAGAAAAATGTGTCTAATCAACAAGCGCTCATTTGAAATTCAAAACATATCATTATCTCTTATTATGCCCTGCTGAAACCAATCACTTTTCTGACACACATTTGCTCAGCACTTTCTGGTCTGAGACTCTGTGCTAGCACTGCAGGCTAATGGCTGTTTCCTTATCTCAGCAACTCTGCCTCCATGCTACCACACTGTATTATCATTCTACCTATGTATCCTAGTGCCATTTCTGCCTGACTGAATGCCATCCTCCAGCTGCTGCATCACATTATAGACTCTGTAGGCCTACACTGTATTTTGTAAACAGGATGTTCTACCATATTGTTGTATGTGTGAGTAATGGGAACTTATAGGGCTATTGACTATAAAACCAGAGGTAACTGTTGGTGTATATGCTGGGTATGTGCTTTTTCAATGCATGGCGGCTCTTGGGTGGTTGCTTTGGTGCTGCAGACCTTTTATAAAATGCCAGAGATTCACAGTATGAAGCTTTCAACATTAATTTATCTTGAGTAGAGCCAGAGGCCATTCGACTTGGAGTTTTTACAGGTACAGAAGACGAAGCAGAGAAGGAAAGGCTCATGTTCTTATACAATCATATCGACAGGTCTACTTTTGTATCTAATTTTGTGTTTTTGCAATATATTAGCAAGCGTTGTATTGATGCAATCTGATTGAGCTGTGATCTAGCTTTGTTTTGTGTTTAGTTTAGTCCTGGCTTAGTTTTTAGGTTTTTGTTTACATACACTTTTTAGTAAGTCATTAGTCTTTTATTTCTTTAATATAAGTGTATATGTTTAAGTGTAGTTCAGGCCTACCTAAATATCACAGGTTTTTGCATAACACACATATATATATTTTATTATTGTGCAGCCCACGTGTCTTAGTCTCCTTAAGAGCCGATGGGGAGCTTCCGAGCTTGTGATCGATTCCTGCCTTGTGTTATATTTAAGTTCATATCATTCATGTGGGAAGCCAGTGCTCTTACAGCAAGTGTTCAGAGAGAGAGAGAGGGCTGTAAGAGAGTGATAAAGGCAGCTGTACTACAAAGATGCTCAGATCAGAGCCAAAGCCAAGAAGCAGTTTTATATCAGATTATATCAGGTTTATTGATGACCTTAAATATGTGTTATATATCATTCTGTATTATATGATGCCATAATATGAAGTAAAACATGAGTGTAATGTTGTAAGAATAATAATTCAACCAGATATTGTCATTGGATCTTTTATATTCCTACAAAGTATGTTCCATACCACAGAGACTGGTTTAAGATAATCAAGACAGCTCACAAGTGTAAAGTGTAAAGACGACATCTGTGGCTCTCCTTGCACCTACTCCCTGTTGCTCGTCCATCTTGTCTGTTCTTCACATTCCTGCTGTGAAGCTTTGGTTTCTCCAGATCGCGCTATCGTCATTTTATCAACAAGGGCAGCACATCAGACGGGCTGCTTCTTTGAAGTGTGCAGGCGGTTTTGTTTATCTAGCTGTCACTGGACGTTATCTGCATGGACAGAGCCCTGAATGATAGGTCCTCCAATGTCCACCATCTCCTTAGTACTATAATCTTTACCAATTCCACTACTTTCCCAAATGTAAACCACACTTCTCTGTTGGCTGTTTCCAGAAACCAGACTTTTGATTCATCGTCTAATTCATCTATTCACTATCTCCCATTAAATTGCAGCAGAAATATGTTTAATTTCTGAATTGATTGGTCTATTTTTTGGCAACTGCTGCAATAGTAATCCAAATACATTAATTTGTAATTATTATGACTTCATGCATCATACGATGTTACAGTGACCACTTCTGAGGAAGACTACAGTAGGAGTTGAAACATGTCAAGGTAGATCACTCAAACGCTGTCTGTCAATAATCATCAATCATCATAATCAATAGCGATAGAATATCATATGTAATGCCAATACCAAATAGTTCTGGGGAAAGATACATATAGAAATAAAAAATGCCAGTGTTACTGTATTTGAGACAATCATATAAAACTAAATAAACAGTGAATGATGTTTTTCACAATGTCACTGGTCGTGTATTTGATATTGCTGACATAAGTGTGAGTAAAAGATGATGAGTTGCCTGACATTTCTGGCCATACTGTTTGTCATTGCTCTATGCCAATATTATTGAGACCTAATGAGAGCAGTGTGACAGAACATTACACATGGGAAATGGAGTAAATGCATTTGCATTGGTTTATAACTCTCTCCTCCCCTCTGACCTTTTAAGAATCAGTCCTCCAATGCATTGCTCTGATGTTTATTTATCACTGTACTGTACACTATTTGAATGTTAAATACACCACATGTGTGAAGGATGTCCTATAGATGATTGTTACTTTTTGACCTTGATCTTGAGATTCAATTAGAAGCAGTGCAATTGAAAAGCTTTTGTGCCCATCGTCTACATTTCGTGTTATTTGACACAGGCCTTAGAGACTAGGAATGAATATCTAATATTATTACAGTCTTATATTTCCACTCAAATATTTGAATTATTAATGCTTAACAACACAGCGTTATCCCCGCTCTTTGCTTTGAGGGGTTTGATTCCAATGCTTTCTGAAAGAGATGAAACGACCTTTGATGGCTTGAGGTTTGATTGGGCTGTCATTGTAATATTCAGCAAATGCAAGAAACATGTATTAGCAACCATGTTATGGCCTTCCCTTTGACAGCAATTTACACTCAAAATAACTGACCAATCCAGGAAACGTTTGGTCCTGTTTGGTCCTGTTTGGTCCTGGTTTGGTCCTGGTTTGATCCTGGTTTGATCCTGGTTTGATCCTGGTTTGGTCCTGGTTTAGTCCTGGTTTAGTCCTGGTTCAGTCCTGGTTTGGTCCTTGTTTGGTCGTTGTTTTGTCCTGGTTCAGTCCTGGTTTGGTCCTGGTTTAGTCCTTGTTTGGTCCTGGTTTAGTCCTGGTTTTGTCCTGGTTCAGTCCTGGTTTGGTCCTGGTTTGGTCGTTGTTTTGTCCTGGTTCAGTCCTGGTTTGGTCCTTGTTTGGTCCTGGTTTAGTCCTGGTTCAGTCCTGGTTTGGTCCTTGTTTGGTCCTTGTTTAGTCCTGGTTTGGTCCTTTTTTAGGTTTTGCTTCTAATTTCTGGCTAAATATAGAGTTACCGTGTCATGCATCACCAGTCATCACTTCATTGAACATTGCTTGGTGTGTGTGTTTATTCATGCTGTAAAGGCAGCTTCTCCTTCCTCAGGAAAAAGGTTTAAAATGAGTGACAAGGCACTAGAAGGCCAGTATTGTCAGGCTGTAATTGACCCCTTCCCAGATTTACAACTCGGCTTAAAGCAGCCTTTACTGCACAGGCGGTGAATCCCCGACCAGTAAAAGTTCTTTTAAATCACAGGTCTGCTTGCCCCCAGTGCCATCACACACTCACACTTTCACACAAATCTGACCTGACTGTTTCATCTACATCCAATCCAGTGCTCATCATAATATGTAATACTATTTATTTTCCTTTTTTGTATTAATATGAACACTGGCATTGTTAGTAAAATGACTGAATAGCAGAGCATAACTGAATTGGAAGTTATTAATTTGACGTACAGTCTATTCATGTGCAAACGTTTAACCTGTGGCAAGTGCGCTTCCAATTTTATCTCTGTTTCAAAAGGTCTTGTGCAATTAATATTTTTTTTGCCTCTCTTTGTAGTTTCATTGGCTTTGCAAGACTGTTCTGGGTGCAGTATTTAAAATTGTGATGCTGTTACTATAGATTGAAGCCTGTATCCTTGGTTTTATTTTGACAAAAAATTGACTAGAACATCCTCATTGGTTGATGCATGTTGGCTGCTGTTGAAACACCTGTCACTTACTGTCAGCTCACCTGCATGTTACTCCAGAGAGGATATGCATGCTCAGCACACATAACCCTCTTAAATATTTAGATATGTTATGTGAACAGGTCCTGTCCCTCAAGGGCCTCCATAGTGCGTCATCTACTGTATACTCACTTTCTCTTTAACACCCCATCAGCTTGTTTTGCTTAAAATACTGTAAAGACATAAGGAATTATAATTACTTTTATTTGGTCTTAACCTAATGTTGTTTCTACTGATTTTGACAGTGTAAAGTCACCAGACATTATTGCAGATACTGCATGTATGTATTGTGATAATAATACATTTGTATGTACACATGTATACTATATAGAGTATGGCTTCATATCTAGACTATTGTTCCTCACAATAAACATCACTGAGGAAGACATCGTGGTTGTTTGTGGAGGGCTCATATTCATATGATCTCTAAAGCTCTGTCACACAAGCCACTGTGTACATCTGCACCTTTTGTTTATAAGCTACAGCTCTCTATCACTACGACACATTCAACCATTCACCTGTGTCTATCTTTTGCCTTGTACACCACATTTTCAGGGTATTTTAAGAACGAGGCATAGAGACAAGATTTCCTGGGAATTCAAATTTACCACATTGTGTTTGCTTGAAAGGTGAATCTGTCCAAACGCAAACAAAAAAATATATTTACAGAATGTTTTGAATTCAGTATAGCTATAAAATAATAAACATAATTAATATTAATATTAATAATAATAGTACTTTTACACAGTACAAAATTGCAGTACCTCAAAGTAATGTTCGCATGGTTCCAGATCATGTAGCTGGACATTGGACTGATAGGATAATTAATAATTGTATGGCATTTTGTTAGTGGTTGTGCTGACACAAAGCCATAACACCAGGACAAATCGACTGCCACAATGCTTCAATGCTTTCCATTCTTTAATTAATCACTATTACTGTCACTAGGGTGCAGTTATGGTTATCCCAATACTTTTGTTACTCTCTCTCCCTCACTTGTGATCTAAGCATCAGTGGGCCCATATGTTAATTAATCTGCTTTATATTTTATAATACAACACTATTTATTATGATGTTGTTTCTATTTCTCTGAGTATAGTATTGTGTATTCTTTATAATATATAGATCATTTTTGTGTTTGTAAACATTTTAAAAACTGTAACTGGAAATGAAACAGACTATAATGCATGTTCTATGGAGTAATCAGTAGAAGTAAAGTCTCTAGATGTCTGTAGTCTGTAGATGACCACAATTGTTTGCCAGGTATCACATAAAATGGCTAACCATCAGTACCTTTGTTATTGTTGACCAACCAGGCTCTGACATTACTTGCATGTAGCTGATATGCTGTCATTTGCTAAAACCAGCCTGTTTATTCATACTTTGTGATATTTGACGGCTAGTGCTATTTTCTCCATAGAAAATGCATTACATTTTCAGTTTAATTTCCAAATGCACTTTCTATAATGTGTAAAAAGATACAAAGTGTCTATTTGTGTCCACAATATTTTTACTTTTAGTACATTCAGCTCAAAAGACATTTTTTAAGATATCTGTTACCATGGTTATTTTAGTTAGTGCCCATCTCCAGAAACAGGTCACGATAAGTTGCATCCAAGTATGTTCACTTAAGCAAACATCTATATATGCCGTATACTGCTGACCTTTACCACCTTTTGCTATTGCCTGAGCGGCTGTTCATCGAAGAGCACTCTGCTTTAGTCTCCTCCACAAAGAGCAGTCATCCCAATCCTCCACTACATGTAAGAGATGTAAGTCCACTACGGCTAGCTTTGTGCCCACTATACAACAGATCCTCTTTTATCCACAGATTACATTCAATCCTTTTTCCCAGATGAAACGCCAGGGCTGCTGACCTATTCTTAGGACAGGGCCTGTATCAGATAAAATAAGTGATAAGTCAATCTCAATAAATCTTCAGCATCATACAAACAAAAGAAAGGCCTCATCTTGGACTTTGGCATATGAAAAAAATATTCCATGTACATTCAATTCCTAAATTCTAGGGCTGCACAATATATTGCAAGTGTATCACAATATTGCAATAATGGCAAGTACTATTTCTTTGTAACTAAATATATCCAAATACATGTTTTAGTCCTTCGTCTGACGGAAGGTTTTACTGTCAAAATACAACACCTGGTTTATTCCTATTTCGATGTTAATAGGTTATAAAGCTTTACCTTATGACATGAGTATCTAAATATTTCAGTACATAAACATTATTGTTTTGCTTGTGAGTTGGATATACATTTGTACATACACTATAGTCACATTCATAGTTCATAATTGTCATCTGCAGCCTTCTTTAATATAGGTTGGTTCACACAAGAGTCACTGACCAGTAACGATTTACATTTCCTATAATTAGCTCTGCTTCTTTATACGGGGTTGCATCATTGTATCCTATAAAGTATGTGTCATGTATGTCACTACCTCACTGTCAAAGCTATATACTACATGTGCAATACTATATCATGTGCAATACAAAATTCATCTGAAGTATTTTACCAGCTGTGAAATACTCTACTTACACCTTATTTAATCCAACTGCACCTTTGTCTTTTTTATTGTACTTTTTTATTATATGTTTATTATATTGTTACGTATCTCTTTTTTGCACGCTTTTTCTTACCATGTACTATTATTGCATGTTATTAGTACTTCATGACTATCTTAGCGAGTCTAACGGTTCTTCCGATCCAAAGCATTTCATTGCATTTTTGACCCTGTGTTGAACGTGCATATGACAAATAAACTTGAAACTGGAGTATTGTGTGACGCTGACCCTTTCTTTTCTTTGTCTTTTCACAGGAGTTTGCTGTACTGACCAAGGAGCTGAACGCCTGTAGGGAAAATCTACTCGAGAAGGAGGAGGAGATCTCAGAGCTAAAAGCCGAAAGAAACAACACCAGAGTGAGTGAGGCAATTTACCTCAAGGTCAAACAAAGCTCAAGGTCAAACAAAGCTCTGTACGAAGGCTACAAACAACAATAGCACTTTTCAGATTCAAGATTAGTAAAACTATTACCAAACTCAGACTGAAGATGGACCGTGACCATACTGAAAATACGCTCAGTATGTGTAGTGTAGTGATTGAAGCCCTTGATTGTCAAAAGACAGCTAAAGAATGTGTCTCAGAACCCATGTACTGACTATAGATAAGAGAAGACTATGTAGTATATAGGGTTTAGCACAGCAGTGAGGGGTGCGCTGAAGAGAAGGGCTCTCTCTCACTTTATTATCACCTCCTCAGACACTCCACTGGGTTTTTATAAACAAACAAATGAAGCTTTATTTAGACATTAAATCTTTTTAGGCATGTGCGGGCAATTAATGGATGGAGACAAACAATAACAGTGAAGTAAAGGGCTGTGTCCACAAGCAAGCACACAACTTGCATATAAATGTCATTTACAACCAAATATAAATGTGGTAGATGGTACTTTTCATCATCTCTTACGTACCATCCGCCACAACAATATTTTCAATGATGCTCCCACTTATCTGATTAGTGACACTTGTTTGTTTGTTCCGTTTCCTGGTAAGTTCTGTTTTTCCTTGAAGGCCTAAATGGAACAGAGCAAGCCTTGTTCCCTACATTAGCAACATCACATTCACATCATTGACAAAAATACAGTATATAACAATGTCCCTCTTGACCCAATTTGACCCATCTCACAATTGCTGTGTTCAGGAGCTTGCTTTCCATTAGTCTATTATGCATTTAAGAATGGATCACATGAGCACATTTGAAATTAAGTTATGTCTTCTAGATGCTTTGTCCTTTTGAAGATTTGCATTTATAATATATTGTGTGGGTAAACTATGTATGTACTAGTACTGGTACTATATACCAGATTCATTCAGAAGTCAATAATAGAACATAATACATATTACATACACCCCATTAACAAATGGATTGCATATCTTTGTATTTTTTAGATGCTAATTAAAATGCATGTTAAAAAAATATGTAAAATGATTCTGCACTAAACTGCGCTAAAAAAACACTCTTTTGTGTTGCTTTAGCTCCTGTTGGAACATCTGGAGTGCCTTGTGTCCAGACATGAGAGGTCTCTTCGTATGACGGTGGTGAAGAGGCAGGCACAGTCTCCTTCTGGGGTCTCCAGTGAGGTGGAGGTCCTTAAAGCACTCAAGTCCCTTTTTGAACACCATAAAGCACTGGATGAGAAGGTAAACCATCTTTCCACCATACAAACTGAATAGTCAGCATCAAGTTGGCATTAGATTTGAATCAACATAATATTTCAGTTGCCCCGATTTTTATAAAGGGCAAGTAACAGAAGTAGGTAAAGAAGTTCTTGGAAAAAAGTATGGTGCAATAAAATTACTCTTAACGAAGTACATTATATTTCAAAATGTCAAGTAAATATGTCAGAGTAAAGGTAACTCACCTCGAAAAGCAGTTATTGTCTACTTACTATTAGATACCCCTGTATTTCTGACAAGAGACAAGTAAACAGTTTTGTGAAAAGGAATAACCAGACTGGTGCAGTATTAATAGGACACTGGAGGAGTGAAAAGGTACCGTAGTAAATATAAGATGTTTCAATGTTTGTAGGTACGAGAGAGGCTACGAGTTTCACTGGAAAGAGTGTCTGCACTAGAAGAGGAGCTTACAGCAGCCAATCAGGAGGTAAGGCTCTTGTATATATTCAACACATTCATGCATTTACACACATGCTTATGAGAAGACAAATAAAATAGACTTACCTGTTTACAGTGTATCTAGATCTTTTGAATTATGCATTACTTCACATCAGTGCAACAGAGCCTCTCCCTGAGTTTACTCAGCCGCATCTTTACAGACAATAGCACAAAATAACACTGAGTCCCAATGACAGAGGCAGGAGTGGCCACTCAGACCACCGTAGTCTTACTCCTTCTCTGGACATAGTGCCAGAGCTGCCCTGTTCCAGCTCTCGAGCAACCACTTCACAGCCTGTCAGACATGTCCGACACCTCGGTTGAGAGCAAAAGTTGAGAAGCAGAAAGAAAGGTATAGACATGGGGCTGGGGACAGACAGAAGACAAAGCAAATGCAAAGCACACAATGAAATAACAGATGCTGTGTGTTATTGAAAGTGGAAGGATCCAGTTCATCTTGGTTTGATATGTTTGTAGTTCGTTGCTAAGACTGTTTTGCTTTATGTAAAATAAGACACTGTGACTGT
The DNA here is from genome assembly GCA_036025475.1 of Philypnodon macrostomus. Lineage (NCBI taxonomy): Eukaryota > Metazoa > Chordata > Actinopteri > Gobiiformes > Eleotridae > Philypnodon > Philypnodon macrostomus. Next base: position 11,085 of record JAVQKC010059400.1, read on the forward strand.
GAGCCACGAGAGGGTTTGCTAGCAGCACTATATTATATATTTGAATCTATGTTCCAACAATGGGCTTTATTGTTGGAAGACAGTCTCAAATCTAAGAGTTCATAAAAATCCTACACTATGTCCCATGACTGCCCTAATGACAGGACTGTACTTGATCACAGTCAGCTGAGTCCTTTTAACAGCTACCATGTGACATTATCATACATTGTGACTTCATGAATTATGTTTTGTTTTCACAGAAGACATACACAGCCAAACCTCCAATAGACATACACCTGAATAGAGAAGAGATTGTTTACAGCACATAGTATCAATGCAAACCTTAACTGAGATAAAACATCGGGCTGTTTGCCTATTTGAGGCACCACATACTTTTATTTTCCCACTTCTGAGTGATTTTCACATGTACACAGTAAACCTAATGAATGTTGTCGGTCAGCACTGACAGGATTATCACTGTAGGACAGGGGCTTCAGATAGGGAACAGAAATGTCTGGACGAGATAATTATAATGATATAGTTTTATCTGCTTTTCACATACTTCCATCCTAATACTGCTAACACTCCTAAACAGTCAGAACAGTGTAATTAGCACTAGAATATAATGCTCAAATGTTCAAAGTTTTATTTCCACAATGTCAAAATTACGCGAGTTATTGTTAAATATGACACTGTTGTTGTCTTGCAGATAGTGGCCTTACGAGAACAAAATGCCCACTTTCAGAGAAAAGTGGCAGCTGGAGAAGGAGAGGACTTACTGGAGGGCACTGATGCTCAACAGAAAGTCCATAGCAAGGTAAACCCGTAATTTGGTCAAAAACATACTGTAGATATAAGTCTAACAATCTGGATATTTTCAAGTGTTAATCTCATAAACAATCACTATCAGCACTGTAGTAAGAAATCCATCAGTATATTTCTAAATAACTGTCCTGAGATATGCAACTTAAACTTAAAGAAAGCATTCAATGTGTAACAATGTGGTTAAATATAGAGGGACAGATATAACTATATTTTGGTGAAGTGAAATGGGTCCCCTCAGTGAGTGGTCCTGCTCGGTATTATTTTTTTGACAATGAGGCCCTCGGTGAAAGAAAGTTTGGACACCCCTAGCCTAAGCCCTGCACTTAAACGACCATTGAGTGTTTGATTTCTAAAGCATATTGTTCTGTTGTCTGTATGATTATGCATTGGTCAGCTTTTTTGTACAGCCCCTGCCTACATTCTATTGATGATCCAAAGGTGACTCAAACTTAAGTCACAAATTATGACCTCAGAAACTCTTTATACAGAATCACACAAGAAACTGCGTAGATGAACAAATCAACTTAAAGACTGATGTGTTTCTGCGCTCTCATTTTGCAGAGTTGGACCATATTGGCTTTGACCTGGGGCATCAGTGCTATAGATATGTGTTGTACAGAGCTGTGCCTGAATTGAAGCAGAAGAATATTTAGATCAATGATACTGCTTTCACTGCCGCTTGGTTGGTAACAGGATAGGCCCGGAAATGGGAATATGCAGAAATAGTGATGTCTGCACACAAAAAAAGGCTAAAGACAGCCAATTTTTGATTTAGTTCTGTTTTTTTTTTAGATAAAAATAGTTAACTGGTTTTGATAGTTTTGCACTTGCCTTATCTTGCATGCCTGGTTTAAACCACTATAGTGCATTAGCTTTGTGGTGTGGTTAAGTGATTCACGTGGATGCAGTGTAAGATTTATTTTCAGTGTCAATAATGCCGTGAGGTCTGTCAGTGAGAGATCTTCACTTCTCATCAGCTTTCCATTAACATGTCACAGGGTCACAACAAGAGAGGAAGTTGGGATGAAGCAAAGAGGGAACGCTCTGCTCTTTTGAAGGAATAGGCATTTATCACAGAATAACACTAATTCACACATATACAATTCATGACACAATAGATTTAGGCATTATTTATCCACATTATTTATCCACAGTTGTAGTTACTAGTATTTAGCTTACAACTCCTTACATACAGCAAATAGATGTAAAAACACATAACTGGTCCAATGGGTCCAAATATGAAAATGCACATCATCTGTTGTAATGCTTTTATTAAAATGAGTGGTGTGATGTTTTAAATTAAGTCAATCATTGATTAGTGACAGCACCTTAAGAGCAACAGCTTAATAGAGTTTAAACAGCAAAGCCCTTACAGGATAGTTTTAATCCACTTTTATTAACTGGTTTGTTTGGAAGCCTGCTTAATCTACCTCCTGCAGATGCCGTTGTGAGAACTCAAACTCGAATAATTCCACTAATGCAATTTCTCTAGCAAAGTCTCAAGTGATGTCAATTGCCCAATCTTTGTCGCTATTTGAAATCAAGGCACGAGACGAGACAGAGGCTGGATATGAATGTATAATGTGTGTACCTCTCAAAACATGAAATGCTATCTGAAGTGGCACTAAAATGGAAAGTAACAATCACAGATATAAAATAAGTGTCTTGCTTATCTCTCTGTCAGCGGATATCAAATGGCTCTCTGGAGTCAGCCCATGAAGCCAGTCAGGTGGTGGAGCTGCAGGACCTTCTGGAGAAGCAGAACTATGAGCTAGCCCAGATGAAGGAGCGCATGTCGTCACTCTCCTCCCGAGTGTCTGAGGTGGAGCAGGAGCTGGAAACGGCCCGCAAAGACCTGATTAAGTCCGAGGAGATGAACAACAAGTACCAGAGGGACATAAAAGAGGTGACTCGACACGCCTGCAAACACACAGGGCACAGACTGCAGCAGGGAGCACATTAGTCAGAGAAACAGACACTTCAAAGAAGGTTAGCTGTGACCTAAAAAGGTTCAGCATATACTCTACCATATTACTGTACACACAGCAAAATGCACTGGGCCACAACCATAACAATGTGGACTGCACACGCAGACTCTAGATGCTCTAGATGCCTCCCTATCTGGTTATTGTGGTCCATCAATATGACGTTTTCTGAATGTAAGGCTGCCTTTCTACAGCAGAGCTTGAGTGCCACTCAAGCTCAACTTAATGTTAATGTGGTTTAAAAATCAATTTCTTGCACAGACTGAATGAACAATGTTAGAGATACAACTTAGCTGCATTGAAGTTTTGTTGTGTCCTTTCAGGCCATGTGTCAAAAGGAGGACATGGAGGAGAGGATTGTGACTTTAGAGAAACGTTACCTGAGTGCCCAACGAGAGTCCACATCTGTGCACGACATCAACGACAAACTGGAGAATGAGCTGGCTAACAAAGAGGCCTTCCTCCGACAGGTCTGTGCAGTTAATTAATCATTTGGTTTATTTAAGCAGTTTAATACATAATATACACATGTTTATTTTGATATAATTAGAATCATAATTAGAATTAAAGTATAGCTTGTTACTTTTTGTTTTAGTAATTTGTTAAATATATAAGAAATTGATACTCAATCTAAAGGTCCAGATAGACAGTGATGTTAAATCCTTTATACAACCCTCATCCAATGACTGTTTGCAGCAAGTAACACAAACACAGTTCCTAGTTGGCTGTGCACTTACTGGTGCCACCAGCTGAACCCCAGGATGTTTCCACTGATATTTTGAGGAAAAGATATTCTATGCTATTTTGGTTTTGGCTCGGAGCACAAAAACATGAGAAATGTAAAAATACAAACACAAGCCTAGGGAGACCATGACAATCTGAAACACACATGTCATGTCTCTTAAATAAACAGTGGAAAAAATATAAGTGACACTCAACAACACAGCCCTGGTCCACTCTGGTCTAATTATTGCATATTGAGCTGCCAGGCCCTATGCTTTGGAGAGCAGAGCATCTGTCACTAATGGCAAAGGCTTCCAAGCAGTTTCTAAAAATGTGTTAAAACTGCCCACAATCATCAGTCTTACATTCTACAAAGGAATCCATACGTGTGCAAAGAATCCTGGATTTGATACTGTTGTTATCAGGACAGATACGTTTTAAGTGTTCAGCAACCCCTTATTTTGGATATAAAAACCGGAACTTTATTTTCAAACAAGCCTCTCAATAAATGAAAACATAAGGGTCTATAGTTTTGCTGATATTGCTGTTCATAAAGTATACAAGATCAGCGGTGGGTAGTACTGTTACATTTACTCAGTTAAATATACTTGAGTAGCTTTTGAAATAAATTGCACTCCATAGGCTTTACTGCTTACTTTTACTTGAGTAATAATATTTTGAAGTAACTGTACTCTTACCCGAGTAAAATCTTGGAAATCTAGAAAGAGTAAGAGTACTTTACCATCTCTGTGTGTCATGTAAGAACAGCTTTATGTGAAAAATGTGATGATGTGGAATTTTTTTTCCCTTGTGCCTTATTTTTTGAAAATATTAATTACATTTTTAGTTTATATTTTGAAAATATAAAAATCTGTTTATTATCTTTTAATTTTTTGCCAGCTTATCACAAAATAAAAACAGACTTGAGTCGTTTTTTTTTCACCCAGTACTTTTCTACTCTTACTCGAGTAATTATGTGAATGAGTACTTTTTAAGTTACATTTACTGAAGTAATGGTACTCTTACTTGAGTAAAATTATTGGCTACTGTACCACCTCTGTACAAGAACACTTTAATCTGTGTTGTTATTAAAATCAATAGAAAGTTAAACTTATATGGGTAAAAATTAATCAATGAAGACACTGAAAATATTATCAGTCAACTTGACTCCGAGTCATGCTAGTATTGTAATTTAATATTCTCTGTGTGAAATTGTAATGTTTGTCTTTGATCAGATGGAAGAAAAGAACAGGCAGCTGCAGGAGAGGCTGGAGTTAGCAGAGCAGAAGCTACAGCAGACAATGAGGAAAGCCGAGACGCTGCCAGAGGTCGAAGCCGAACTAGCCCAGAGGATAGCAGCGCTCACTAAGGTACGACAGCTCAAACTGAACATACAGATCCTCTAGTGTCTTCATTAAGTTGTAGTTTTGTATGGAAGTGTGTCTATGGCAGGGCTGCACAATATTAGAAAAGCGTGCAATATGACATGAATAACCCTACTAACAAAGACAATGCAAAGATTCAATTAACTTTTAAATGGACTCACTGGTGAAAACTGAGGCTAAATCAAAACACAAGACTAAACCAAGACTACATCATGAGCATTTAAATACATACATTTGCTGTATTGTATAATCCTACCCGGTCACAATTTTTCAACATGTCCTGTCTCTGCCATTTTCCCTTGACCACATAGTCTGACTCCAGCTCCTCCTCCTCTCCCGATGATTATCACTTTGTTATGGAAGCTAAAATTGAAGACATAAACACCATTCTTAAGCAGGTAGTGATACAGGCCATCACTTCCTGTACTGAGCAGAGTAGAGCTCCTCTTGGTATATTGTGGTGTTTAACGGGGTACTGTTCCTATTCTATGGAACAGCTGCATGGCACTAAATGGCTGGAGATCTATGGCAATACTGGGGCAGCTCTTCCTCAATCATTCTGTCTTTCGGTGGCCTCATTCTCCCTCCTGTGATTTTTGTTATATCTTTAAGCTTGAAGTCGAGACTTTGCCTTGCCTATATGCACACACTGTATAAAAAACACAGATTCAGCTCTCTATTGTCCTGTTTGGTTTGTGGACTGTAGGCGGAGGAGCGTCACGGGAGCATTGAGGAGCGGATGAGGCACTTGGAATGCCAGCTGGAGGAGAAGAACCAGGAGCTGCTCCGGGTGAGTCACCACAGAGACTGCATGCCCAGACCGCGTTACCCAGCAGCCACTTCTGCATCAATATGACAGCTTGAGCAGAATGCAGCTCATTGCTGATTTATTGCTGTGGATACTTGACTGATTCAATATGTGCCACACACCAGTAGTGTTTGTCATTGGGTAATGGGACAGTTTTAGTATTGTAAAACGGTTGTATTTAATCAAGTGTGTCACAGAGCAGCCACTGTGGGTTTTTCTGCTATCATAAGAGTTGTGAGAGATGCCTGCTTTATATTTTTATTGCTACATTCTGTTCTCACATAAAAGATCAGTGCAATTAAACCACAACTATTAATGCAAATCTGTCACCCAAACTACACAGTAACTAGGCCTACGCTGTCATACCCGACCGCAAGGTGTATATCAGTGAAACGCCCCTTCACTTCACGGCATTAATTAGTTAATTATTTAATTGTAATTAATCATAGAAATACCAAACTCAATTCAGTTTAGCGTCTTCATGATATGTAACTGTCTAGAAAAGTTGAAAAAGATCCGGCAAAGACTTTTTGAGTTATTGCGTTCACAGTTTAGGACATTAATGAATTAATTACTGAACTTAAGTAGTAGTATCTCTAAGAATGACCCCATGAGAAATAGTTGAAACACCAAGGTCGGTATTTATTAAGGTTTATACATTACAGACATCAGGACAGAGCAGACGATAGCAGCACAGATCAGAAGACACAGGAAGGGTCAGGAAGAGTCAGGAAGGGTCAGGAAGAGCAGAAGACACAGGAAGGGTCAGGAAGAGTCAGGAAGAGCAGAAGACACGGGAAGGGTCAGGAAGAGTCCTCCTCAAAGCTCCTCGCCAAAGCTAAAGCTCTCTCTGCTTGTTGTTAAATACATATATAGGATCCCAAAACAGGTAGTCAACCTACATATGACTTTCCATATATAGAAAATCTAGGCTTCACTATCTTTAGCATGAGACGGGTCACAGTGTAGAATTACCACCTACAATTACTTAATTAATATTCATCGTATAAGTACCCAAATAAATCCAGTTCAGCGTCTTTATGATATGTACCTGTGTGCAAAACTTGAAACTGATCTGACAATTAGTTATCTGCGTCCACGCCCATGATTCCATAATATCGGCGTTACAGGGATATAATTACATAGATCAGATGGAGGGTTAGTCCCGGTGTAACTGAGCATGGCGCCACTATCGGCCAACCCAGGAAAAACTGGAGCAGACACAGGGAGAACATTCACAGACCCTGGGACACAAACCCGGGACCTTCTTGCGGTGAGGCAAGAGTATTAACCATGATGCCACCATGCTACCCAGTTGTAGATAGTAGTAGTGAATAAATGGAATAATTATATATGTTTGGTATTCATTGTTTTAAACAAGCGACTCACTCACATGTTTTCCTTCCATGTTTAGGCCCGACAGAGAGAGAAAATGAACGAAGAGCACAACAAGCGTCTGTCAGACACTGTGGACAGACTCCTGACCGAGTCCAACGAGCGCCTTCAGCTCCATCTGAAGGAGCGGATGGCAGCGCTGGAGGAGAAGGTAGAACTACTTAAAAGAGACTCAACATCTACCGCTGTATTTTCTGATCAATGGACCTTTGGGTTTTATTTTGTATTTTTTGTAGAACTTGTTAATTCAAGACTCAGAAGGCTACAGGAAACAGTACGAGGAGTCGATCCATGAAAAGGTATGGTTCATATATGTATCTCTTGTATGAGTTAAAAATTTAATTTGTGGTGAAAATGATCGAAACTATTCTTTAAAGTAAATCAAACAATGCCAAAGCGGTCCTATAATCATGTCATGTCTTTTTTCAGACACATTTGGCAGAGGAGATAGAGAAACTCAGAACAGAGCTGGACCAATTTAGATTGAGGGCAGGCTCCCTCACAGAACCCACTCTCTCAAGGTACTTTTTTAATTGCATGTTAGTGTGTTTATGGCATAATGTTTGTCCAGCAACAGTTTTAATTATATAAAGCTTATCTATTCCATTCTATTCACACCGGCTGCGGTCCGTGTGCTGGAGCTCGGATCAGCTCTTGCAACGCCCATATCCGTACCACAGTCAGTGTGAATTAGGCATTACTGATGGCATCCAGACAGGCAATACAACTGTACAATAATACACCAATACAACTGTACAATAACACACCAATACAACTGTACAATAACACACCAATACAACTGTACAATAATACACCAATACAACTGTACAATAATACACCAATACAACTGTACAATAACACACCAATACAACTGTACAA
>JAVQKC010059406.1:0-10000 GCA_036025475.1 Philypnodon macrostomus
CAGCTTTAGGGAATTTTCTAAATTTGGCAAAAACATTCTTCACAAACATCCAGACAAATCAAAAAAGTGATTAAGGTGCCCGTTGGTAAGAGTTGTAGCAGACGTACGGGGCAGACGTACGGGGCAGACGTATGGGGCCGTTTTCGCCAATATACACCTTGCTGTCGGGAACGACAGCACAGGCCTAGTTTTATACGAAATTTGTGTCATGAGTACTACATTGTAAAAGGTAGGATATAGGAAATGTAAGGAAAACCAATTGTCAGTAAGCCTGATTTTAAGATGTCATTTTGATTAACGGGCCAATGAGTAGGCCAATGTTTGAATCAAGATCAAGGTAGCTATCCCAAACAGTTGTCATGGTCTTTAAAGTGTCAAGTCAGATCAGTAAATATATATATTATTTTGTATGGATTTTGAGTTGGCATCACTAAGTAATCACAGGGCTAACATTTACAGACCAACACTGACAGATAATCACTTGTGTTAGACGACTCACACAAGTGTCATCCACCAGATTTCTGAAGGCTAACCACTCGGTCACATTTTAGTGTGTTTCTGATTGGTTTAGTATACATCATTAAACGCTGCCCTTGACACTGAATGTTGTCAACAAGAGACTAACATCTATTGGTCAGGCTAGTATTATAGGATATATTCTAAAGCGGACTACCAAAACTCTACTTATTTCTCCTTCAAATGTCTTTTGGAATCTTACATCCGTTTTGCTGCTCCTTTATCCCATTTAGGGTCAAACAAGTATTTTTACTAAGGCTTTTTGGAGGCAGAGGAGAACCATTCTTCATCGGCTCCCGTTTTTATGAGAAAACACTGAACAAAATAGTCAAAGAAAAAACGAAATGAAGATTTGAACTTACAATCTGGGCTGAGTGCAATCAAGTTTGTGCTGAGGTGAGCCAGAGGACAGCAGCTCTGAAACTTTGTCTTTTGAGACTCGAGTTAGGAGTGAATAATCAGAGAGGTTACTGAAGTTTGAGAAAGATCGGAAAGAGGAGGATCATGCAAGAGTCGGCGCTCGCAATGTCATCAACCTTCTCCCAAAACTAGCTGAACTGACAAACGCTCGGTGCAGCAGAGCCACGATAGAGGGGTTTTCCTAGAGGCAAAAGCAGAGGATTTAGCTTTCTACAGGATGAGGATACACATAAACCACTGAGGCACTTCAAAGAGTCTACAATTTGTACCTATTAATCAAAAAGACTTCAGTGAAGCACTGACCAACCGTTAAATTAAACAAACAGCTATATTGGGAAGATGTGTTTTTGTTAGGTTGGTCTTTTAGGGACATAGCCCAAAAACAATTACATGCTCAGGTATATGGAGTGGATCCTAATCACTGTATATATGGATCTGTTGTTCATTTTAACAAAACCTTCAGTAAAAGTCATCAGTGTTTTATTTTTGTTTGTGTTTTACTGGCCAAAAATTATGTGGGATGCTTTTAATAAGACCATTACCAGAAAGAAAGAACTGCAGCCTAATCAAAACAGCAACAATAAAGTCAGTACAGAAATCATGGGATCTATATGTACCCCTTGACCAACACAATTGTACACATTACCAGAAGGTCACCACCTGCTCATGTACAAAGGTTGAGTAGATTGCTCTCATACTTGTCTCTGCAGAAAATGTCAGGACAGAAAAGGCTCAACATGAAGAAAAAACATGTGTGTCACCAAATGTTGAAGGTTCTCAGGTCGGAGTATAGGCTTTCGAAACGGCAGTAGGTTGCAGGGCTTATTGGATATATATTTCATACATTTTTGGCACATGAGCTGGAGTTCTTTAAAACATCGAAAAGAGACTATCCTTGGGGGCCAGGGTGACAGTGCGTGGGGAGTGGGGGGCTGTGATAGCAGACTAGACTGTCACCAGAGGGCTGATAGCACCACTAAAACCAACACATACTGTACCTGCCACACACACACAGGCACACAATCATCGCTGTAAAAAGGACAAAGCCCACGGCACACAGCGGGGAATCCATCCTTGGAAAGATGGATTTCAAAGTGGAGGCACCTTGCTTTCTCTCCCCTTTCCCGCCCTTATCTCGCCCTCCTTTTTCATCCTCCTCTCTGCTCACCAAGGTTGGAAAAAATGACCCGCCGCAATCAAGAAGAAGTGTCAACTCCACACAGAAATACAAGAGCTTTTGCATACACAGTGTCCTCTCAGGAACCGGTGCTTTCTTCTATTCAGTTCATAGGCCTGTTGTAACTCCCAAGAGGTGTTCAGCAACAGTTGGTCACTGGCCCATTTTATCAACTACTGAAAGATGTGATGTGTGAAACTAATTATATCATAAACCACCTGTGACACTATTGTATAAGTCTGATGATTCAGTAAGCTTTGACACAAACCAGAAGGTTGATGGTTCAACCCCTGGCCGGTTCATACTGCATTAGTGTGTTTGGAGGTGGTCAAAGAGGTTATAGGCATGGTATGTTTACCATATCCAATCCATTAACTGTCTTCCCCTACATCAAGGTGTATATATCGGCGGAACAGCCCCATACGTCTGCCACAACTGCTAGGGTACCACCGGGCACCTTAATCAGACATTGTGTGATTTCTAAGGGTTTTTATATCGTTAATGAGCAATTAAGAGGCCCCGCCCCCAAACCATGACAAACATGGGAAGGGTCTATTTGACTTTTTTAATGTTTGTGAAGGATGTTTTTTTGACAAATTTGGTACATTTTCCTAAAACTTCATTCTTCTTTCACTCCATAGGCGGTGCTATATAGGTACTGGCATCATATTGGTCAGATGTGTTCAGGGCCAGGGGTAAGTGTTTCAAGTTTGAGCCTAATCGAGCAAAGTATGTGCAAGTTAGAGGCTGTCAAATATACCTGACCTCCCAAATTCAATTCAAAATGGCTGACTTCCTGTTTGGTGTAGTGTGTCCAGGGTCCCATTGGGGTCATAAACATGGGGGCGCTATAGAGGCATTCTTTATTTGACCTCTGTAATTTGCCTATGTACATTAAATACACACTAGCCCAGATCACTGTGCCAAAATGTTGGTGTTCAGCAGAATTATTGGCTGAATTAAAGTGCTTCAGGGCATTAATTAGTTAATTATTTAATTGTCATTATTCGTAGAAGTACCAAACTCAATCCAGTTCTGCGTCTTCATGATATGGAACTGTCTAGAAAAGTTGATTCCATAATATTGTAGTTTTGCTGATATAATTACATTTTTGAATTTGATTAAATGCAAAAATCTAAGATTGCATGCTAGTTGTTATGCTTGTTAATGGCACTGACACAACGAGTTCTTTACAATTGCACTCCCAAACATCTTATTTTTTAAGTTGCATTCTTTTCTCAGTGTCTCATACACCTACACTTTTGTTGAACACATAAAAAGTTACAGAAATGCTTTTTTGACACAGCAGGAAACAAACAGTGAAACATGGCTCGGACACAAGATCCTCGCAGAAACACAAACACACATTCATGTTCCAGAATCTTCATTAGAGCCTAAAACAACAATGCTGGCAGCTCTCTAATTGCCAATTAACTCGGGGTCAAAGCTGCTATCTCTCAATCGCACTTGCATCTTCGCTTTGACCCCTCTTCTTCCTCCAAGAAAAGATCCCTAGCACTACCTTAGTTGTTGTTTGCATTGAAAAGGTATGTAGTAGCGTGAGACATGACAATAAGTAAATGCTGTTTTGCGTCAGCTCTAGTGTGAACTCTCCGGTTGGAGTCTGCCTCCTTCATCAGAATAACCCTCTCCCATGAACACTGCACACTCACAGAAATCCACTAAATCATGGAGAGTGAATGTGACCGGAGAACTAATCTAACTGTAAACACATTAGCTGTTATTCACAAAACACAATTAGGGCCTTAGAAAACACATACAATAAAAGTAATTGGAAAAGAGGAAACTAAATGTGTCTAAATAGAGACAGATAGCACATGTTTAAGGTGGAGCTAAGGTCTGTTTAGGTTTGAATATTTAAGGGTCTAGTTCCCTCATCAAAAACCTTTACCTGGACCTGGACTGAGTAGTTCTATATTCTCAGGCACGACTTTGCTACCGAGCTTCAAACGGCTCATTCCTCCGTAGCCCTGCCCCCCTCCCTGGCCCCTCCTAATCCAGGTCTGCTCTCATTAATTTATCCAAAAAACTGTGTACAGCCCAGTTTCTTGTTCTGTGATTTACCTAAAACATCATTTGAAAGGAAAAATCAAAGAGAGAAACTAATCAGGTAGAACGAGAGGGGATCCAGACCTGCTTAAAAAGTAAAACTACAAGCGTGTTCTTCTGGAGTGCGTGGAGACAGCTTGTGTGATCGCCAATCACCATACACAATTTACATAACACTTTCGTCCAAATATGTAGGCCTTCAGAAATGGTCCATACTGACTCATTCATGCTAACTCCCATTGCTTGCTCTGTGGACCACAGTGTTTAACATGGAGCGTATTTCTCTTATGTGGGCTGTTTAAAATTTCAGAGTCATCCTTTAACTGTCTCCCTTAGACCATGTACGCAGACCAGTGTGGGAGGAAGAGTGGGAACCAGAGGCATTAGGGGCATTTAGAGCCTGAAATGCCTTTGAGGGTCTCAGCGCTAAGGCATAATCAGTAAATAGCTCTACGTCTATATTCATTTTTCATTGTAGTTTGCTTTTTACATGCATATGCACATGGCCTACCTTTGATCAGCGTCATTTTGCGGGAAATGGAAAAGGTTAAAAGGATCAGTGGTTTTATAGCCGAGCTCGTCTTTCTATAACACAAGCTGCATTTATTATTAGCCCGACCATACAAATCATAGCCCATATAAGTGTAGCAGCCATGACAGCCCTGATCAGCCTCTTATAGATACTGTCCAGGTTATATTTCTGCATCGTCAAAAGGGTTTCATTCACTTTGTGCGATTAGCCTAAGTGACCTTCAAAACCAAAGCAGAGAAAAATAAAAGAGCTTTTCTTTGGGAATGTTATGTGCAAAGTAAAATCAAAGTTAGGTAAATAAAGAGAGAAGACAGTATGTAAAAACAATCAGTTATAACTTACTTGTTTTTGGTTTTCTAAGAAGGCCCTAGCCAAGGACCAAAGTGCAACAAAACAGGGATTATAGCAGAACTAAATCTGGACTAAACCAGGGCTAAACTGGGGCGGGAGTGGCGCATTGGGTAGGCACTCGCCCTTCAACCAGAGGGTTCGAGCCCCCATCCGAGTGCATACTTGTGTCCCTGGGCAAGACACTTAACCCTACGAATGAATGTCGTTGTGTGAATGGTGTTTGGTGGTGGTTAGAGGGGCCGTAGGCACAAACTGGCAGCCACGCTTCCGTCAGTGTGCCCCAGGGCAGCTGTGGCTACATAGTAGCTTACCACCAGGTGTGACTGTAGAGTGAATGAATAGTACAAAAAAATATGTAAAGCGCTTTGGGTGTTTTGAAAAGCGCTCTATAAATGGAAGTTAATAAATAAATAAAAATAATAAAAATGCTCTAGCCTAAACCAGGATTAAACAGTGCCTAAACCAGGCTAAGCAGTGGTCTACATATCAAATAACCAGAGCAAAAAGAGAGGCCCAAATTTCTACATCAAGATCCCCACTACATCAGAATTGCCCGTACAAAGAGCCCACATACCACCAGTCATACCTGAACCACATTTTCAGAACCAGCAAGATAGCCTTCAGTTTCCACACTGTCCAGGCCCTTTGCTCTCCTCTGAGAAGTACAATTTAAACTGTGTAGTGCAACAGGCTCTGGTATGTGCTGACATCTTTGTTTGTGCTTGGTACAACTCCATTCTAAGTTTTGACACACAATAGAATTACAGCTTGTCTACTCCTTCTGTTGGCAAAAAGTCTTGATAAATGAAATTGTAAAAACATCAAAAAAATAGCACACACTGTAGACTTTAACTGGAAAATCAATCTTGGTTTATTGTTGTATCTTAACTCAGATTGTCAGCGGAATCTATTCACCTAACGCTGTATAAATTTTTACTTTTTTGCCAGACAGTTATTAGAAATATACCACCAAGGCTTCTCTTTGCTGCAGCAGGGAGATAAGTTTTCAAAGAAGTCTATTTTTCCTGCTGAACTAAAGTACTTTCACCTGCTTCAATACTCGACTATTCTAACGTATAAGCATGCAAGTGGGAGCCATAATATGAGCAAAAACCCTGGTAATTTCCCATAAAAATGGTGCTTCCGAGGCTGAAAAGTTATAATAATAAGAAATGACTATCCATGACCGTTCATTAGGGAGAATTAGTGATGTTCCTGTCAGAATTCACGTTCCTTTGGGGGATCATCGTGACTATTTTTTTTCAGTTTTAGACTTTCCAGTAAACTATGAGCTCTTTCACAGAATTGAGAAGAAGACACTAATCTGTGAAGTCATATCAAAGTGCAGCTGCTCTATTGAAAGTGAATGAGGCTCTGACTTTGTGGCCATTGTCAAAGCTTTCACCAAATTGGGCCTGAGCTTAGTGTCCTTCTGTCTTAGTGTCTCCATTCCTTTCTCACCTCGCTATTGTATGCCACCCCCCCTTTATTTTTTCTTGAGCCTGGATCCTGGTCTGGACGACTCAACCGGTAGATTAGCTCGTATGAGTGCATGTTCTGAGGTTGAAAAAGCCCATGCAGACACAAGGAGACATGCAATAATGAAAGGCCTGGCTGAGTCTGGGAACCTCAAGATCTTCTGCCTGTATTTCGAACCATTTTGCCATTTGCCAGTTTAATAATGAATTTGCAAGAACGCGTTACAACAATATATTAGCTTTAAAAACATAGAATTCAACAAATAACTGATCATTTTGATGCCTGCAAACACATATCAAAAACACTGAGACCAATTTAACTATAGGTCAGTATCATAAGTCTGTCCACAAAAGGCAGTCATATCGGATGCTATAACAATCTCATGACCTCAAGCGGTTCCACTATGACACTTCCAGAAGTGAACAAAAAAGGATTATTTGTTATTAATTGTTTAAAACGTACTAATTTACCCAAAACACTCATATTTAATGTAAAAGATCCAGGAACATTAACTCACTTTTTTCTGCCATTTTAAAATATCTTCTTGAATAGCACACACTCACACAACCTCTCCCTCCACGCCACTTAGGGCCTGCATTTTTCCGGATATCAATAATCTCTGGAGTGTTTCTTCCTGTTGTTGCCCTTGTCCGCTCCCATCCATCCTCATATATAAAGGCTAAAACCCAGGCATTGTTTATCAGGCCCTAACAAGCTTACAAACTCACAGGGGCAAACGAACATCCAAATAGCCAAACCTTTGCTTGGTGTAGCATGCAGATGTGACGGTCACTCATTTAGATATGCAAATGCCGCGGCACAAACACGACCGGCGAAAACCAACAGAGCACGACAATGGGCCGTGAATAATGGAGATGTGTTCAAAGGCTTGTCTATATTTGTTCATAGATTTAATTTGCCATTCCTGTTTCTGATTTATTAATTGCTGCATTTGTGTGTGTGTGTGTGTGTGTGTGTGTTTGTGTGTGCATGTGTATGTGTGTGTGTGTGTGTGTGTGCCTGTGTGTGTGTGTGAATGCTTTGTTATTGTTGTCGTCCTTTGGCTGTTTGTCTGGACCAATTACGGTTGATCCTGGCGGGACTAGACTCAGGTCTTCAGATGTCTGCTTATAATCTATTGATTCCTTTCATCTCGGGTTGCTGCTCTATAGTCGTGTATTTGTGTGTGCGAGTGTGTGTGTGTGTGTGTGTGGCATGAGGAAATGTTTGTCAAAGACAGATGGGGGTGGGCGGTTGTGTTGGAAATGAGTCGATCTTATTTACACCGGTCTCCGCGCCCAATCGGGGAGGTTGTGTGTGATGACTGTGTGTGTTTGTGTATTTGTTGTTTGGATATTTCCTTCTCTCTCAGTGTTTTGTTGCATATGCTCACTTCGTTGTTGTTATAGTTTTGTGTGTGTCATATCCTCTCGTCGCCTGCGATCTCTGCATTATAACCCTTATCTACGCCTGTCAATCTATCACTGTCTAGACGTTCAGCCCCCATTTCAATCTGGAGCTGTTTCCATTATTCTGTCTGTTTTTATTCGAGCATCATTCGCTAAGAATCTCTTTTAATCTTTCTCTCACTCACTCTGTGTCTGTGAACATACTCAGCCTCCATCTCCATCTCTTTTTGTTTCTATCACTGTCCGTCAGAGACACTCCACAAAGCAACAGGATGAAATAAAATGCATACGCTCTATTTTTTCATACGATTGTAGAGGTTTTTGTTTATTTATACACGAAGGTCCACAAACCATCCAGCAATAAGTTAGGGTAATTGCATCACCAATCACTACAAAAAGCATTAAACCCTATATTGTAAAAAAAAATGTAGCTTTCTAGACCTTTTAGGACCAGCTACAGAAAGAGTAAAATAGAGGAGATGTTCAACTCCAGACAGCCAGAGACCAAATTGAGACTGAAGACTCAATTTGACCAATTCACTGAATGGCAGCAAATTGGTAAAATTCCATCAAATACAGCGGTGGATATTCTAGTGGTGATCCATCTCGACTAGACTAGTGAAATTCCTCTTTTTCTCTGTGGTCCACTTGTCCACCTTTCATCAGCAGCTAGTAGCTAAATTAGTCTTTCTAATGGACCAGTATTACACAGTGCAGTCTTAAGTTTTTAACAGCTGCGGTATGGAGCTTCTGGAAAAGAGGTTATGAGAATGAGTGCAGCTGTGGGCTTTAACACCAAAGACATTTCTAAAAGACTGTCTGATAGAAATATTGATCAGAGCAGTTTTCAGCATTTCCAAAAAGATTCAGCACAAGAACTATTCACTGATAAAACTAATAGTACATTGGGTGGAAGGAGGTGCACAGTGAGTGGTTGTGGGTTCAATTCTTGGGACAGCCGAATACAGTCTCTTTGGGTGGAGTCTGTATGTTTTATCCATGTTACTGTGGGTTCTCTCCAGCTTCCCTCACCGTCCAAATACATGCATGTGGTGACTGTCAAGGGTGTCACGTAAGGCTCATAGGCTCGGATTTTAATCACCCTTGACCGATAACAGTATTAGGATAAAGAATGAACAATTAATATCTAATGTAATAAAAATGCCCCAATACTGTATTGAAGTCATCCATTATCCAGGACATGACAGTGTTACAGTATTACATTTGCCTTATCCTTGTCCTTGGAAGACCCAGTGCCATGTCTAAATCACTAAAAGGCAGACTGATGTGACGGGATGGATCTGGCTCCATCAGAAAGCACATGATATGAGTTGAAGTGATAAGCTCTGAAAGTGGAAAATCGCTGTCTGCTCTCTTTACCATGATCATGATCCCATCACCTCGCACTCATTATACAATTTAGAGCAGCCATTTCGATCAATCAAGAGTCATTGTGGGAGCACTGTGGCAACCTTGGGCCTTTTACAGCCTTGGACCTTTCAAAAGTAAGTGCTGTGACAAGAATGAACTGATCCTGTTCATCTGAAATGTCTCTAATGTTTCACTGGCTGCTCCCAATATTAATAACGTACACCTAAAACCTCTTCAGCCACACAAACATATACAGTGCATGAATGTGTTTGCCCGAGGACACAACAAGTTGACTGGGAATTGAACCACTGAGCCACTGCTGCTCCATCCATCCGTAAAAAACATTTTTTCAAAAAATTTTGTCTTAAAAAATTGGAACAACCACAATGTGCTGGCGCTGTAAAAAAGTTCCTAATTGTGAAGGAGCCGTGACTTGGTTTGACCTCAGAAAGGTTGACGTTGTTTGTGTTTCACAAAGCAGCATTGAAGTAATTGCATTGTTTCGCGGGGCTGCCTTAAAAAACGGACGTTTTGTACAACTGTTTAGTTTCATTGCTTTTAGAGGCAAACATAAAGAGAAAGGCAATCAAACACCTTGGGGCAGAAGTTGCATTCTCAGCAATAACAGTAAAAAGGCTTTGTGGAAAAGCAAACAGCCATTTTTAGACTGCAATT
>JAVQKC010059422.1:0-18009 GCA_036025475.1 Philypnodon macrostomus
GGTCTTTTTACTGCATTTGACTCTACATAATCCAAGTACACTTTTCTGTGTGGTTATTGTTGTAATATAGAGGGACAATAAGTGAATAAACCTGAACCTGAAGTGGTCAGAAAACAGATCCAACTGAAGGGGACTTTGGGTGAAGAGAAATCGTTTTTGACATGTGGTCCTCAGTGAAAAAAGTTTGGACACCCCTGGTATACTGCCTAGTCTTACCACAACCGTAGCGGCTGTAGATTAGGCCTGGGATTTATAGGGTTCCTCAATACGATATGCGATACACCGATACCGATAATATTTACAATAAAGCTATACCGTAAGGTATATTTTGCAATATATATCACAAGGTATAGTATCACAGTTTTTAAAGGAATTAATACTGTTTTTCAACTGTATCCAATGAATGGACTAGGCAATTAAGACGGTCAATACATTAACTGTATCTCAAGTCGACTTTCTCAAAATAATAACTACATTTAAGTAGTGCCAGATTTAAATTTTGCTAAATTTTCAAAATTACAAAATGAATACTGATATAGTTATACAGCAGCCTGCAATATTGACACAGTATCACCCAAAAAAGTCATGAAAATTCTGTCTACTGTACATAATAATTTAAACTTATTATCTTTAGTTTAGCAATAGACTGTGATGTCTCCCAATGATCTGTATCTCATCAAACATATTTTTATGATTGCCCTTACATTTGCCATTTTTCAATGATCTGACTATAAGCAAGAGCAAGCAATATAGAGCAATCACAAGACAGTTGATAATAAAGCCAAAATAAGCCAAAAATAAAGCCAGACGTAAAGTGATCATACTACAATTTAAGGGTTGGTGGTTTGAAACCCACTCAAAGCTGTGCATACTATTGTTGTGTCCTTTGGCATCACACGTAACCCACATTGCCTAGTAGCTTACTGACACCCGAGTGTTACTGTGGACTGAATGAATGATGCAATCAACTATTTTTGAATGTCTAGAAAAGCACCTGGTGTCTAGAGGCTGCTGTCTATTCCATCAACACTTTCTAGTGACTAGTTAGTCGCAAGGCAGACACAGAAACACGCTCACAGATTTTTACATTCATTTAATAGAAGCAATATAGACTATGACCAATTTTTCACATGCATGTCTTCAGATGATGTAAGGAATCCAGAAAAATAATGTTTTTTTTCCCCTCAAGTCACACTTCTCACAAATAAAAAATACAACTGTTGCAGCGGTTCACCATTATCTGCTGCCATGTCAGTTCTTTTAATGTTAGCCATCTCTATCACCATAGTAACTACACGGCTTTTTGGAAGAGAAAGAGGATTTCCGCCAAGATAAAGCCATTAAAAATTGATGGCAATTTCTCTTCAGGGGAATCCATTGAAAAGTCAGGGTAAAAAAAACTGGGCAAATATGGAGCACTGCAGAGCCCAAAGATTACAGAGAGGAGACATGATGAGTGTGATATTGATTGAGATTAGACCTATAACTAAAGGGTTGGGTTTGTGTAGTGATGTACAAATGTATTCATGAATTATCCAGATGTGGGTTTGCTCTATTATGAAATGTGTCTTTAGCGTAGGGAAATAAAAATACTATTAGGCATGTATACATCACCAACTTCATTAAACTTATATACGGTTAAATGGCATTCTATATCCTGGGCAATCTCAAGATCTCAACAATCTTCACAAAAAAAAGGACCAAAGCGACATGCAACCTTATAGACCCGTTCAAAGTTTGTAAACTGAAAGTTCTACATTCCGAAATGGAGGCAACTGCAGGCAAGACCGTAATACATTTTCAATGGGGAAGTTAGCGTTAGCCACAGAATTTTGCAAAACATAAGAAATTGAATTGTTTTGGGCAAATACCATCCACTCTGCTACATGTAGGTGATGTCAGAGCCTGGATAGGGAACATTAGTGAATGTAGCCTCACATTGTATGTTTATTTAATGTACACATTAGTAACAGTTAGACTTTTGACTGGGGGCAAAATTTATGGTTTTTAGCTTTTACTGTCCTACAGAAATGTTGACCACAATAGTTTTTTCATTGTATGTTCAGAATTATTCTATCTCTCACCAGAAATCCTACTTTTTTGTAAAGTGAACTCACTTTTGCTCCAGTCGCCTCCATTCTAGAATTCTGAACATTCCATATGATCAACATTTTAAAGGGTCTATATGCTTGCTACATGTCTGTCTCAGACAAGCTACAACCAACATCAGCATATCACAAGGACTGAAGACACTGTTTGTCATAGGCTACCAATGACATATGAATATACTTTGTATATAGGCAAAAAGCAGAACTTGATTTGAAGAGAGTTGACAGTAATATGATAATATATTCCTAAGCGCTATGAAAAAAAATTCAATTTGATTTGTTTGATACCTTCCACATGATATTTTTCACAGCCAAACTTTAGTCATGCTACAGTGGGCTCAGTCATTCTTGCTCCTGTCTGACTGAGCGATGGATGACCACTGACAAAACACAACAAATGATTTACAGGAGTAATTAATCACATCTAAAACAGCCAAGTCCACACTGTGTGACCAGGGCTGAACTCTGCTGATAAGACCTGAACTGTGCTTTGTGATTGCAAAGACCAAAAGCATATACAATAAATAAAAAGAGCGAGTGTCAGTGTTAAAAATGTGAAATCAACACCAATAATTCCCTAAAATAGGAAATCATATTGAATCATTGTCATGCCCAAGCACACTTGCAGGACAATATTGCTGCATGAATTTATATATAAGTATAAAAAATATATTTGAACATCAACGACCAATTCAGCAAAAAGCTAAAAGTCTGTGTTAGTAACAATCAACATTATGGCCACCCTGTCTGCAACAAACTATGATACACTGTGTATTCTGACACCTAGCAGAACCAAAATGAATTTCTTCAATCTGAGCTGCAGATTGTATGTTCGACTGAACCACATGTGTCAGTCTTCATTCCCCACGTGCATCATCTGTCACCAATTCACTGCTATTCCTTCCTTGGATCACCTTTGATAGATACTGACCACTGCAGACTGGGGACATCTCTTGTGGAATGTCCAATGCTCTGATCTAGGCATCAGGCCATCAACATTTGGCCTTTGTCAAACGGATCAGCCTGATCCATTTGTACAACTTGATAAACCTTCAAATTGTGTCCCATCTCCTATTCCATCTTACTAACTGTCTATTGCACTGTTTCTGATGAATGTGCTTCATTTCGACATTATAGATCATACTTTTGTCCGCTGATTTGTACTAAATTGTATCGACAATGAAAAATAGAATAGCTTGCTTTTTACCCATTGACGTTAACTACTATAGCTCTGACCTGGATGCATTGGCTATAACCAGCAGGCCTCTATTCCCACTGCAATGTCATTTCTCTTCATTTCTTATTACAGATTGCTTGCCATGATGTCAGCCCTGTTTACTTTCGCATCTGACAGTTGCGCTAACCATGCCATTTTGACTCAAGTGGATGCTCTGTCTTCAGGGGCAATTTACATGTTTGCATCTCGTTAGGGCCATTTGTAGAAGGTGAAACTGCCAGTAGGTAAAAAAAAACACATCAACATCGGGGTTTTTTTAGCTCCCAGATTAGTTTTCACCTGAGATACTTGAAGGCATCGCTCATCCAACGCAATGGGATTTCAGAAAGCTTTAAAAATGAATCGCATACAAAGACGCATCTGTGGAGGGGAAAGTGATGTGTAATTCACCACGACATATACAGGCACCAAGACCAACATTGACGCGCCCCGACACATTTGGCATGAGCTCGTTCTTGAATAGACATAAAAAGGAAGAGCCACAGACAAATCCAATGTGAAATGCCTCCTTTTAACGGAAATAAAACATATGACAGTAACATTGCAGCATGTTGATATCTTTGATCAAACATGTGAGCCATATTCACTGCACTGGCCTTAGCCAAATTGAGTCTTTCAAATGAGGACCTATGAAGAAGCCGTAATAATACATTAAATGACATTGAACGCTATCTATACTATAATGCTCTGTGCTGTATATGTGTATTCAGGACTGTCATGGCAACTACAAGGAAAGCTCGACGGTGAAGGTTGTCATTCATCCAGGTAGAGGTCATTCTACAAGGAAAGCTATTAAGAAAGAGAAAGCTATTGTATTATAGCAAATGGAATGGTATATTTGGCAGCATGGCACTGTATATGGGTTAGAATGATTACATTTACTTCCTATTTTAACTTTACAATATCTAATCTGCAGCGGTGGTGCAGTGGGTAGATGCTCGCCCACCAACCGGAGGGTCGGTGGTTCGTGTCCACGCCCGAGCACACGCTGTCAGGCCCTCCTGTGGACCCACCACTTGCAGTAGGTACCCTTAAAAGGGCTGGTGCAATGTGGATCGGGCAGTGGACGAAGGCCGGAGTTCCCTGCTTAGACTGCTGCCTCCGCGACCTGGTTTCGGACAAGTGGAAGAAAATGGATGGATGGATGGATGGATGGAATATCTAATCTTTAGTAAAACTGCTTCTGTTTGTGTATGCACATTTTCAAAAACCATTGTAGCACCCATTCATATTTAGTAATAATTATATGTTACAGTGCAAACACCAAGCAGCAAGCCACGATCAGTAATTTATAATAAATATACATTTATAAAAATGAATGTAGGAAGCTTTACACAATTGAACTGTTTCCCAATTTTGGTGAGGATATAATTTAAATTTTTTTCATTTCGGTAAATACATTATGTACCCGTCATGAATTGGGGCAGCTTCCAGACAAAATAAACAATTTTGACAATGGTAAAAATAATAATCACTACAACAGAACTGTATTTTGTATATCCATTGTCTGCATTGTCTTGTTTAGCCAAAGGCATCGTTTATATGTTGGCCTGTCTTTCCTCATTCACTGTCTGTCCCCGGTGTCTCAGTCCTATTCATGTTCAGAGGAAATGAAACAGGGAGCTGAGCGTCTCTTAGGCCCCCTCCTGAGCCGCAGCATTGATTAAAGAACAGCCATGTCATCCTAAAATGTTAATTCAAGCATCAAACACATTTGTCAATATAACAACCGAATTATGTGACCATTGTACGGTTCACTAGCAAGGACCACGCCACACCAACAGTGGACGTTAGAGAGTTTATTGAAGTGATGTCTGGATGAGAATTGTGGCATGACGTTTGTTCTGGTGCCGGAGGATGCAGGCGATGATAGCTGGGTTAGATGAGACTCAGTATGGGGGTTCCACCTCTGGTAGATAGCCCAGCTGACTAGGGACCCCCCATCTGGGCTAATGTGGGCGTCTGAAGGCTGGAAGACGAAACGTGAGACAGCAAAGGTAGGGAGGGTGGGTCGAGAGAACGAAGACAAACAGTGGTGGTGGTTTTGACGGGTATAAGAATGGTGTGTGGGTAAATTGGAGGTGTGCCTGAGGTGAAGTTGAGGTGTGGTTATCGTGAGGTGAAAGTGTGTTGTGGAGATAGATGAGGCGTGGTCCTGCTCCTGAACATACATTAACATTTAACTTCATACAGTGAGCTTCTTAGTCCATTTGATTTGACATTTTTTCACTATTAAGCCTATTACAACTAGTAATGTAGACATGGATATGGCCATGTTTTTTACGTAAGGAGTAAGGAAAGTAGTTAAGCCCACAGGGAAATCTCAAACATTTGTCAAGAGAATATGCCTTGTAGAAATGTCAATGTGGTAATGCTCCTGGGTTAGTTTAACC
This sequence comes from Philypnodon macrostomus, assembly GCA_036025475.1. Lineage (NCBI taxonomy): Eukaryota > Metazoa > Chordata > Actinopteri > Gobiiformes > Eleotridae > Philypnodon > Philypnodon macrostomus. The sequence continues at coordinate 5,739 of JAVQKC010059422.1, forward strand.
CAATACAGATATTTCTTTCTAACCCGGTTAGGCAAAACCTAGTGGTCCGGAGAAGTGGTATTATAAAGAAGGTCATTAATTGGTTATTAGTGTTAATCCTGTGGAGCTGAAGCTGTGTGAATGAAGTTACCAGGTTTGAGATATTATTAAGGATGGAGAAGAAACTGCCTTAACTCTTAGTAAAGTAACAGCACCATTGACCATACGCAGCAGGAAAAGGTCAATCAGACAAAGGTGTGGAGTGAACAATTTGTTTCTCAGTTTAAAAAGTCTATCAAAACAAGAGCGTTTACCTAAATAACTCCATCCCCACAGTTAACACTTCCAGTGGGCAAAGCAAGTTCTTCATACACAATATGGAATTCAGTGTTTGTAAAGATTCACATTGAATGGATGAAATAATGATATTAATAATAATAATAATAATAATAATAATAATACTTGCTAATACGATACAGTATTGGTACACGGTGGTGCAGTGGTTAGCACTGTCACCTCACAGCAAGAAGGTCCTGAGTTCAAGCATGAGGGCCCTTCTGTGTGGAGTTTGAATGTTTGTCTCTGGGTGGGTTTCCTTCGGGTACTCTTGTTTACCCCATCAACCATCAATTAGGTTAATCCTCCAGCTAGATGCATCCTGACCAAGCTCCTGGCTGAAGGTCTGGAGATGGGTCCCCGGGTACTGTAAATCAATTGCCCACTGCTCTTGACAGTATTGAGGGACGGGTCAAATGCAGAGGACAAATTTCCTACAGTGTAACCTTAACCTTAATATGCAATTAAACTTGCATAAAAATCATCATATAAACTTATATGTAAAAAATATGCTCAAGCGCACAAAAAAATGTTATAAAATCACCACCAAACATCGCCCGGCCCAAAGACTTGTTTGTCTTTAAAATTCATAGACCTTGCCCAGAGACATATTCTGTCATGTTATTGGCCCTTGCTTTCTGCTGTCCTTATCATGCTCGTGGGATTCCACATCCCATCAATAGCTGCTTCTAATTAGCCGCATAGCAACCACCAACAGTAAACAGCAACAATGGTGTCATCTGCAGACCCCAGCTGTAGATTATAAAGACATGAGACCGAGGCCGCAACATTACGGCCTCTGTACGCTTACCAAAGTACTGTAGGTTAAAAGTCATGGGGATGGTGATTAGTCGTGTTGGAGAAGGTCAGGGCGAATAATGAAGCACTCAGTTTTAAAAGTCTGTTATGAAAATGGAACCTTTTCCCCTGGTCATCTCTGGAGGCAACATAAATCAAAAACATGGTTGCTGCAGCAGTAATAGTGGGTGAGATGAATGGTGTGCACAAGTGGAGGTGTCTTCATTTAGCTGAGTAATTAGATATAAAATGTGCTTTACAAAATATTCATGAATTACTTGTTGATGTATTAACAAGCACGTCACCCTGCAATTACAAGAGTGCCTTCCCTTCTACCACAAGCCCATAGTAGCTGGGATATGGTTCCAGCCACTCAAAACCCCAAACAGAATTAGAAAGTGTATCAAGGTGAATGAATGATAATGTCTTTGCCCATCTTTAGATCACTAACAAAGTGGATACAGCTATAGACCCTTTAAAATGTTGGTCATATGGAATGTTCAAAATTCCGGAATGGAGGCGACTGGAGCAAAAGTGAGTTCACTTTACAAAAATGTCATGTTTGTGGGGAGGGATAGAATAATTCTGAACATATAATGAAAAAACTATTGTGGTCTTCAACATTTCTGTGAGGACTTAAAAAAAACCTAAAAAACAGGATTTTTTCCACCAGCCAAAAGTCTTACTGTTACTAATGTGTACATTATATAAACATACAATGTGAGTTACACACTAATGTTTCCTAACCAGGCTCTGACATCACCTACATGTGGCAGAGTGGTTGTCGTTTGTCAAAACCATCTTCATTTGCAATATTTTGTGGATAATTCTAATTTCTCCATTGAAAATGTATAAAGGTCTTGCCTCCAGTTGCTTTCATTCCGGAATTTAGAACTTTCTGTTTACAAAGAAAGGGTCTATATGCTATTATGCTATTATTTACTGGTCCCCATTTTTAAAAATCTGTCAAGGTAGGCATGATGTTAAAGGGGAGGGTTTTCACTTCAGTTACTGTCAAATCACAAAACACAAGAATATTTTTGTGGTTCAATTGTTGTGCTATAATTTTTGTGGTAACATTTTTCTGGTTAGATTGACTATATTTTGATGAATCACGTGCAACTAACTAATAAAGAAACAAAAATATATTCTCAATTTACTTAACATCTAAATCATTTTCACGTTCGTATCTACAGTCAATTTATAGTTTAATCAGAAGTCCTTCAAATCACTCCTAATATTGTTCCTAATCTGACATAGACCTTCACATATCCCCAGCCCACCCGCTCAGCAGCTGCCCCAAGTGGACGTGACCACAGCTTCCCCCAGGGACAGTTAGTGGAGATGAGGTCAGCTCGTCTAAACAGCCTCATGTCTAACCCCTGAGCTTTAACTCTTATTGCTTCTGTTTAAGTGGATTTCTATTGGCTGGCTGTGTCCTCTATATTTAACTAAAGCCAATCTAGGAACTCAAATATTCATCGCATATTCAGGTTGTTGAAATGGTATCGGGCTGCATAAGGGGACGTATATTCAGTCTAGGGGTGGGAGATAAAAGATTGAATTGTGATATGAAGCTATGATTATGATGATGAAGATTCCTCATGAAAGTGTTATTCATTTATGCTCTTCACCATCAATTTCACTGTAACAATGCCAGTGTTCATAATAATTTTTTACCCCTAATTCAGTCAATTACTTGCAAAGGTAGCTGTGGCCTATCACAGCTACTTTGGGACTGAGGTGGGGGCACACCCAGGGGAACAATTACTGCAGAGCTAAAGCTGACACAAACTGAAACCAATTTACTTCTATGTACGTTGGATCTAATGGATTTGCCAGTTGACCTATACAAGTCTTTGGACCGTGGGAGAATGTTAAAGAACCACAGAGAGCCAACATGAACACAGGGAGGACATGCAGACACGTTGGTGCTGAGGTGGGGTCTTACGGACAGGGCCCAGCATGAATGTGGGGATCTGGAGCATATATTGACCAGCTGCCCAAAACACTGCCCACCTAATTGATTTGGATGACAAGACACTGGACTGGCTTGCCTCAACAGAGCTGATTGTCTAAGGACATACGACAGGAGAATACATGCAGACGCAATTGTTGAACATTGAATATTAAAAGATTGAGTGTCATATCACTAAATCCACACTTATTATTACTAGTATTATTATGTTATTTTTCTAATTGTACCATAGAAAGCACAGATTTAAATTCTGTTTTCATACTACGAACAAAATCAAAAAACAAAGTGCATTTCCACGCCTCAATATTTGCACCAACGTACAAAATAGTACATTATGGTTATTTGGTCGTTCCCTTATGCCCGTCGCTATGACAACGGGAACAATGGGGTCACCGGGGACCTGTTATTATTAATGTGTAATTAGTACTTGCAGCAGCCAATGCACTGTTTAACACTTGGTTGGAATCGCTGTGTAGCTAAAAAAAAAAAATAATAACAATGAAAAGGAAGTCCAGCTTGAGTAGAGTGGAGGGAAAGAGAATATATGGGTAGAAGGATGACAGACAGGAGGCCTAGAGGAAGACCAAAGAGGAGAGTTATGGATGGGGTAAAAGTGGAAGTTTTTTGGATGTAGAGGATCGGTATAGATGGAGGCAGATGGTTTGCTGTTGAAATCTCTGGAGTTGTTGCACTGTAGCGCTAAAAAGTCAAATGGGGAAGACACGCAGACTCCAGATAGAACGTCAGTCACCGTTTAAGCTAATAAAGTGGTGGTAGATTGGAAGTTCAATCCCCACCTGGTTCAAACTGCCATTATGTGTTCGAGCAGGTCACTTCACTAATGTAAAAATGTGTGTGATTGGCATATAAAGGTGTGAGAGAGTGCTAGTATGGTATAGCTGCCACAAATCTGTCAGTCTGCCTCCAGCATTGATGTGGCTACTTACCACTAGAGCTGTATTCATTAAAGCCATCCTAATTACAAAACAATGAGTGTTTATGTTTTGCTGAGTAATTATATCTACTGAATCACGTTGGTCAGATGGCTTGCATCACCAAACACAGGACATTAGCAGCCAGAATGATCTGTGACTAATCCTAGACTCTGTGCTGTCAAGTCCACACAGTTTAACCATAAAAAAATCTGAAAATTCCAGACCTCAGCTGAATCTTCACTTCACACTAATGGTGGGAGAAAAGTGTGTGCCAATATCATCACTTGGAAAATGAGGCGACATCATTATCAAGGGTAAAAGAGAGTTGTCAGCAGAAATGGCTTAACAGTTCAAGTTGTATAGCTCTTTGTACAGTGCATCGGTTCTGCCTGCCAATTATTAAAATAAGTATATGTATGTATACTACACTACCAAATTTTACAAGAATTTTTTACAAGAATTATGGTTAGGCAAGTCTTACAGGTATAAATCAAAATAACATAATCAGCTTTTTAACTTTAATAAATTCTGTTTATTATCTTTCGCTTTTTCCTGTTAGGCCTGGTTTAGCCTTAGCTTAGTCCTAACCTAAACCTAGAATCAACCCTATTTTGTTTGTATGTATAGTTATTTGCATTATTCCCTACTTATACCTTGGTTTAGACCTGGTTGAGTTTGAATTAGTTGGTTGAATTTGAACTAGTCTCCAGAGCAATCCTGGAAGCATAAAAGGGAATTGTCGGCAAAGATGGCTTTACATTTCTAGCCAATGCAATGCAACTCTGGCTGCCAATTAATCAGAAACTGTATACAAACAACATGCCAATAATTAGGCTAATAACATTTTTACATACACACACTGAGATCTTTATTCTGGGAGCCCTATTGTTATCAGCCATATTACACTTACCCGAGGAGCGTGCATAATTTCATTAATGCAATCTCGTCAATGCTCTATTCACCATTGTGTAACATAATTAATGCTTCCAGGTCAAACTATACAATGAGTACGTCAGAAAAATTCTGTATTGTCTAATATGTCAACTCCTATCTTATGTTGGGTTGCAGTAGTTGGATCACCCCTTGGCAAGCCAGAAATTCAGCATTGTAATATTTATAATTACACAATGCACAGCTGCCCTGGGGGCGACCTGATGGTGTGGCAGCCATACCAGCTTCTCTTACCACCACCCCCACCACCGAAAACATGACAGTAATCACACTCAAACATCGGTGAATCCTGCATATAGGGAATGTGTGTGAACAGCTTTGCCTAATGACATCCATTGTTTATTAAGACTTATTTTCCTTTGTTTTATGAATGTGAACACTGTTATTGTTACAGTAAAAATGACTGCATAAATGAATGCACTGTAGCACAATTTAACAATCTTCCAAAATTAATCACAATACAAGCTCTTATCGCCACATGGCACAGCCCCACACGTGAGCCTCTGCTACCCATTATTATGTACCTGTTATGCTTTTTTCACACTGTTCATGATATTAAAATAACGAGCCAATCAAATTGAATCAAGTTTAAAAAGTGGAATAGGTACAGCATTAAAGGTTGGGGTAGGTCCATTGCTCCGAGTGAGGAAAAATAGTCCACAGAGAACTGGTTTTTGGCTTACCCCAGCAGTGCCAGCGGTGTCCGGGCAAAACTGTGGACGGCTGAGATAAATGGTGGAGTGTGTGCTGTGAACTCATTATTCAGGGAGAAAACAATCTGCATCACACGTCAGGTCAGTGGCCAACGGCAATCTGTTTTAAGTGAACTAGGGGGTGCTGCAAGAGGATTCAGATTCTACAACTACAGAAGCAGGCTCTAGCAGATCAGTAATTGTCCATTTGTATTGTCTGCTTTTTAATTACGTGAATGGAATACAACTAAAGTAGAATACAAATATAGGTTATGGGCTGCACACTGACACAGTGGGTCCAGGTTTTGATTCCTGGCAGTCGGGGTCCTTCTGTGTGGAGTTTGCATGTTCTCCCCGTGTCTGCGTATGTTTCCTCCGGGCACTCCGGTTTCCCCTACCACTAAAAACATGTAGAATAGGTTCCCCATTGGAGCTAGGAAAAGAGATTCTGAATCTCAGTGTGACTTTCCTGGTCAAATAAATATAAATAAATATATACAAATTAATACATATTGTAAGAGACTTGACCAAAATAAATGTATAAACTCGAAAGCAATCGCAGACCTCCACCAAGGCAGCTCATTTCCACGGATCACTCCCAAAATTGAATCAACTGGTCTTTGTGTAATTTCTGGTTTTCCCTTATAATGTCTTTTAAATCAGTGCAGTATTTGAGTAAAGGTGCTATTGTTTAGAAAATCCTGGGTCCAGACAGTGATCCAGATCACTCAAAAAATCGAATTAATTGTTCCTTGTGTCATTTCTGACCTTCTCTGAAAATGACATCCAAATCTGTTCAGTAGTTTTTCAATGTCATTCTTTGAAAAGATCCTGGCTTCGGATCAGTCCCAAAATCTAAACAATTCTTCCTTGTGTCATTTCTGACCTTTCCTGAAAATGTCATCCAAATCCTGGTTTAGTCCTGGTTAAGTCCCTGTTTAGTTCTGGTTTAGTAGTAGTAGTCTGGTTTATACGTTTTGATCCATGCCCAGTTTTCACGAGATAACCCCTTAATGGCCGTCATATGCAGCCCTAGTCTACTGTATAGTCAGGAACACACACACGAATTGCAGAGTCCATTCTCTTGAGTGATCATGCCTGACATCAAATTCAAGCTAATGCCTGTAAATGGAACATGGTGCATTTATCAAATATTAAGACCAACAAACCTCACTCTTGTATGCTGAGTTTTTTTTTTCCATTAAGAACAAAACTAAAGCTTGCCCAGAGGATGGTTATCTCGATGGCCGCCAGACAGGAAGTGGAGCCGGTTACCCCATGTATCCACGGCGACACAGGTACGCACATGTGAGGGAAAGTTCAGCTGAGGAGAGGACTGTGAGCTATAAAAACTATAAATTACCTGTGAATAATTCAGACGATCAGGTTCTTAAGCTGCCCAATAATGGTAGGCCCAAACAAAACAAACATGTATTACTTTATTGAGCATGTAAAAAGCATCCAACTATTCCATGTTCTATTCAAAAGGAATTCTGTGCATTGTGGTTGGGTGAAACGTCTGATAATCAACCGATTTTGCCTATTCCCATTCAGGATTATGCATGGCCCAAGCCTTTCCAAGCTACTATTGTCCTGAGGCGGGGTATTTCATGGACAACGCACAAAACATAAAAATAACCACTAGTGTAGCCTACAGGCTCACCCAGGTTTAGTTCCTGGATGAGTAAGTCATAGTTTAGTTCTAGTCTTGTCTTGGTTAAATTAAGTTTTGATACATAACCCAATATTCATCAGTTTAGTTTGGGTTTAGTTTAGTTAGGGTATAGTTCTAGTTTCTTTGTAGTTAAGCTTTTTACAACCCGCCAGTCATTCAGTTTAGACTGGATTTAGTTGTGGTGTAGCCTTAGTTTAGCCCAGTTTGGTTCTGGATTACTTCAATTCAGTTGTATTTATATAGCCCTATTTCAACACAAAGTTACCTCAAAGGGCTTCATAGAAAGAGATGTATGTAAACAATGCTATAATACAGTCTTGTTTTAGTCCTAGTTGCTTGATTTTGATACTTTTTTAAAATGTATTTTTATTATTATTATTTTATATCAATGTATCCATACTAAATTATATAAAGTGCTTCCTTTACCAGTTATTTGGCTTTGTTTTAATTTTCTAGCAAACATTTCCAATAAACACAACACATGAAGAACCAGTGCCATATCCAACACATAAAGCCACCATATTGTTACACTTGAACTAACACATACAAGACCACATAGCCTCAACACATGTATATTCTCTTCTTACTTATTCTATCTGGACTTCACACCGTCAATCTCTTTATTATATCTATAGCTTCTAGTACTCGGACCTACAGCTGCAATTAATGACTGGAAGTCCTCTGTATAAAATCTTTGTTCAGCGGCTGATACAAAACATGAAACCAACGCGCTCTTTCCATCATCTTTAACCGTTTCATTCTCTGTGAAGTATTGGGGCTTTGTAGTTCAGTAATAAGGCTTTCTACTATCTGCAATTATCTTAGCTGCAGCCTGCTCGCCTGCTGCCGGAGCGACTGGCTGATTTTATCTCCACCAATCCAACTCATTATACACTGCTCTGTACACACACGTAGGGACACTGCAGCTCTAAACATGTATAGTCCTGGTTGGAGCTGCGGGGCATTCGTTTGAATAGGGCTCTCAGGAGTGCTGGAAAGGTACCCCGCTTCACCAATACAAAGCCAGCCACCATGTGAGAAAGCAATGGCCACCACTGTTAGACTTGAAATCTGACATCAGGAATTTCCACAATAGTTGTCAAATAAGATTTTTAATGTTGTGACTACATACAAATCTAAAATACCAGATCAATAGTCTTCATTTGATTGTCAGTTTAGATTTGTCCTCTTTAAGTTCTGGTTTTGTGCCGTTTTAACAGTTTTAGTCCTAGTTGAGCTATGGTTTAGCCCTGGTTTGGCATAGGTTCAGTCCTGGCTTGCTCCTCGTTTAGATAATTCTGGTTTAACCATGGTTTAGTTCTGGTTCAAGTCTGGTTAAGCCATGGTGTATTCCTGATGGGGTTCTATTTATTTCAGGTTTAGCCCTGGTTAAGGCTGGCTGAGTCCTGGTTTAGTTTATGTTTAGCTTTGGATTAGCTTTGGTTTATGTCTTCAATAAGACATCTGACATCAGGCATTTACTCAATATTTGTCTTACATAAGAGTTTAAATGTTGAGTTGTGACCAAATACAATTATAAAATGCCCGGATTTTTTGGGTCATTAGTTGAGTCCTGGTTTATTCTAGTTTAATGCTGTTTTATCCATGGCCGGGGTCTGATTTAGTCCTGGTTTAGCATTGGTTAAACCCTGCTTTGGCACATAGCCCAGTTAGTTTTTTTGTTAAACTTGTGTTTTGCCTTTGTTTAGTCTTTTGATTGTTTGTTTGTTTTTTTACTAGTACTGAACTATGTTTGTATTGTATTTTACGTTGTATGTGTCTGGGTTCATATGACGAGGCCTCTGTCAAACATGTTTCATTTTTCTGTAAAAGTTTAACATAACCATGATGTGTGGGTTTTGACTGGTAATACAATACCCACAATACTATTTTAACTCAGATGTGCAGTGTCGAGTTGGTTTAGCTGCATTTATTGGAGTAGGTCTCCCCGAAGGCTAGAGAGTATTGAGAGTACGTTCTCTGTTTCTCCCATACAAAACCATCACCATTTTGTTTTAATCCTCTATCCACGGACACATAAACATCGCCCCCACTGTTGATATCGCAGCCTGTCATCACCAGCCCCTCGCCTCCTCCTGCTACAATACATGTCAACATGGCACGCAGCCGGGAATAAAGACTAAACAGGCCATCACTGTTATCACTGTGTCCTCAAACCAAACCAATGTTAAAGAAGGTTTGCACAAGATGAGAAACCTTCCAGGTAATCAAAGTAATGACAAAGTACATGATAAGGGAGCTGTTTGTGGCCATCCAAAGCCCCAATAAATCGAAACGGTTCCGTCAAGAAGGATATTCAATATAAAACCAAAATCTGTCTTCATTTTGCTCAGAATGTTTTGCTGTAGTGAACACAGAAGAAAGAATTGACAATGAGAGATGATTATGAACACATTAAACGTATCTTTACCTTTGGCGTCAATGAGCTAAAAGAGTTGTGGTTGTAGGGGGAATGAAGCTTCCATCACCTCCCCCATGCATCTCTAGGTTAAAAAACATGCCTAGAAAAAGTGCAGTCCCAGTATCCCTCTATCTGAAGGTCACAGAAAAAACTAAAAATGCTCAAGGTTGCTAAGCTGACCTGGTGTTTTTGCTGTTGAGCTGATAAGTCTCATTATAACAGTCAATATTCTTTGCTTTTGTTCTATTTAGTGATTTTTCCTCAAAACCATAGGGGGGACTCTATACAGAAAAGCATACAAAACAATCAGCTAAATTGCAGTTCTCCTCTTCCAATGTGACTTGTGTACAGATCTGACTTTGTCCTGTCCCGATCAAGATACATGGACTTTGGGGACTCGATCCTCACCGATATCAAACTAGAGGCATACACATTTCTCTTCTAACTTTGTAAAGCAAAATTGTAATAAAAAAATAGAGAGGTGCCTGCATCAATGGGCTATTGTGTTAATGGGAAAACCCACACAGACACAGATAGAACATGCGAACTCTACGCCTCGCTGGGTCTGGCGACTAAACTGTCTTGCTGTGAGGGGAACATGGCTAACCACCTTATCAGTGTGCCATCCAAACAACTGCATAATATAACTTTACATTTCAAAGACTTCCTAGCAACATAACATAGATACAGCAAAGACCTAAACTGTCATGATAAATAAAGTAAGTGTAAAAACCTCACATAACCTAATGGTGGGGAAAAAACTATAGTCTTCTATCCTGTGTTCTGTCTGCTTCCAGCTTCACAGTGCCCTAATGAGCACTCACAATGATAAACAATCTACAGAACTATAGAGAAAGACATCAAACTTCTTTCCAAAGATGTTGAATTAGCAACATGTGTACATTTTCCACACTCTGTAGATTGGGATTCTCAAAACACAAATATAGCAGCCTTTGAATAATTAATCCAAACTTTTCTATTTTCTTTCTACCCAGTAATGCTTTATAAATGATCTCGTCCGCCTTTATTTTATCTCGTAGTTGCCGAGTCCTTCTGGGAGGCCATTTTGGTGATGGAGAAGACTATTAACATTTTGTGATGTCCCAAAAACAATGTAAAGTGTCCATACGTCTTGTGAATGACTTCCTGATTAGTTTGTGTTTAGACGAGGGATGGATGGATGGAAGGATGGAAGGATAGATGGATGGATGCTCAAATTATTGGTGTGGGGTATTTCAAATTCCTATTCAAAGAGCACTAAAAAGAACCCATTATATTGTTTCTGTTATTGCTGCAATCTATGAATCTTAAAATCTGTCATTACCTCAGTCAAGGATGTTTTAGCATTTCAGGCAAAAACTACTGAAAGGATCTGGATAAAATTTTCCAGGAATGTGAGGAATGATACAAGGAACATTTGATTTCATTTTGGGTGTGGTCTGGGTCACCGTCTGGAGCCAGGATTTTCCAGGTCAGAATTTATACAAAGACCTGTTGATTACATTTTGGGAGTGATCTACGTAATTAAGATGCCTTGGCGGAGGTCAGCGCTTTTCAAATGGTTTCTAGTTTCTGATGTTTTGAGCTTGTTCAATTGCTGTATTGCACCTAAAAATTTTCTTTAGATTATTGAAACAAATTTTTCTGCAAGGAAACATCTAACTCTTCAAAATGTCAATGATACGACCCAGTCTTCAGAGTATATGTAAGATTGTAGAAATGGTGAGTGTTGGTCTTTTTTTAGACAAGGGAAGTTTAAGGTGATTTTTTTATCATTTTTGACCAACTAGCAGAAAAACACATTAGTTCTTATAGCTGCTCAAAGAGGACACGTATGGTCTCGGTAAAGAAATGTGCACTGCTAAAGCAGAAACACATTTCTCTGTAAAACACTCAATCCAGCAAAAAACAGCAACAGATAATTTTCCATGCGTATAAGAGTGAACTATTTTTGATCAGATGTTATAAACCACATCATCTAGTAAATGTATGTATACTTTCTTCATACACAGCATCATGTGACTGTATGAGACTGGAGTTTTTGGCTCAAAATCAAAGAATCGAACGCACACCTCCAACACTACAAGGTGGAGGAACAAGCCACTTTAACAACAGTTTTCACAAAATAACCAGTTGAGAACTACTGCACTGAAGATGTTAAAAAAAAACAACGCCAAGACTACACCTTTTCTTGCTTGGTTCACAATTGTCTGCCTGACACAGTCTTGTAAGCTGTGGTTTGCAAACTTTGAATCAATAGATAGCCACTTTGAGGTCCCTACAGTCGTTAAACATTGTGTTACCTTCTATGTAGGTTCATGTTTCAACATCCAGGTAAAACATATCCAATCGTTTTGGAAATCTAATGGGCTTAAACGTTCATGACAAAAAGATGTTTCATTAAGACCATTCCTCAGCATTTGAGTAAACCAGCTTGTTCTTCCTCAAAGTACAGGAGGAACTACACTATAATGCTAATGGGTACCATTTTATCTGGCAACATTT